>JAWQRJ010000584.1:0-19755 GCA_033557515.1 Diorygopyx duplodentatus | reverse complement strand
TTCCATGTTTATTCCATCATTGCCCGGTGCTTTTCCATTTCGACTTTTATCAATGATTTCATCCACTTCCTCTCTTGTCGGTTCTTCGGTCTTAATTTCCGTTTCCTCTTCATCGTCTGTCGTAATTTCATAGTTAAGCTGTTCCCCTGGTTCATTTAACAGTCCCTTGAAGTACTCCATCCAGACTTGTTTATATTCTTCTTCCTTCGTCAGTGTTCTTGCTTCTTTATTTTTTATTCTTCCCACTTTGCTTTTATATACCCTATTTTGCTCGCTGATTTTTTTGTAAAATCTTTTGGAGTTTCTGTTTACTTTTTCTTCCTCTATCTTTTTTATTTGGTTATCAATATATTCTCCCTTGCATTTTCTTGTAATTTTGTTGCTGTCTTTTCGTATTCTCTCATATTCTTCCCTGTCTTCTTCTTTATTTGTTTTAATCCATTTCAATCTTGCTTTCATTGTGTTCGTTTGAATTTTGTGGCATTCTTCATCGTACCATCATTTTTTGTTTTCTTTTTGCATTTTACCAAGTTGTATTCTTGCTGTATTGTTCCATTTTATGTGGCTATTTTCCAGTTCTAGTCCTAGTTGTCTTTCTATTTCTTCTTCATACTTTTTTCTGATGTTTTCATCTTTGAGTTTGTTTACATCCCATTTAGTTTGCACATTTTTGTTTTTTATTGCTTTTTTAATCTTTTGTTTGACGGTGGCGATTACCAAGAAATAATCGGAGTCCGCGCATGCTCCTCTATATGTTCTTACATCTTTTATAGATGATTTCCTACATGCTATCTTTGCAAAATCTGATTTTTTTCGGCGATGCATTAAAGACAAACTATAGATCTCAACTGAAGATAGAAAGAGAACCCAACCACTAAATATATATTTTTTAATTATTTAATTGCTCACTATCATTTTGCAATACCATAGAAATACTTACAATACTGATATACACCTAACTACTTATCTGAGCGTAATACAATATTTTATTTTTTCAATACGTGTGATGTTATTATTTTTGTTTTAATATGTTATTTTGTATATAAAACTGCATCACTTTAGTGTCAAAGGAAACTCTTTAAAAACCGGGCGCTAATTTTGAGGTGTGTAGGTTCACTTTTTTCTTCTGTGGATTCTGAGGAAGTGTGGATTCTGTGGAACTGCTTTTTTGTGTTCTAATTGATTTTTTAATCTTCGGGACATTGTTCCGATATGCACAAAATTTTAACTCAAAGAGTCACTTTTCCTGTGCACCTGACCACTTTTATGAGCCCAGTTTGGAATCAGAAGGTGATTAATCGAAAAGACCAACAACTTTTAGAACTACTAAAAAGGGAACTGATTCATTAGAAACGGCGACATCTTCCCGAACTACTAGGGAGCAAAGTAATTGCAAAGTAAAGCAAAAAATGATTGAAATAACAAGTTCTTCTGATGAATCCGATTTAGTGGATTTTAATTAGCAAGTATTGGCCAAGATATTACTTAATTTGCACAAGAAAGTTCTTGATTTATCAACAATTTTTATTTGGAATATGCCAAATGCCCAATTCCAACCAACTGGAGATATTACAAACAAATTTACTTCAAAACAATTTTTAGAAACATTTGCTAGTTTTTATTGATTCCAGGGCGAGATAGAAGAGGCCGTACAAGATGTTATCACTGTAGATCTTATAAACACTTTCAATTGGCTTTAATTTTCACTTATGATGGATGTCGTTAAAAAGGAGGGGCGAATTAACGAATTTCAATGGCATTTAACTTTTGAAGTTATAGTGACAGCTTGAGGACAAATAATCCAAACAGAAAAAAATAGTTTGTTTTTGTGATATCTGAAATACTGGTTATCTCTTATAATCTGTTATAATTATATGTTATAATTTTATGATAACGTATAAAAGCACACAAATCTACAAATACCCACATGTTGTCATTAATTTATGAATCATGGAAATTATATCGATCATTAATAATTGATGTGGATCATTCTATCCACAAAATACCTAATAATTGAATAATTGATGTGGATCATTCTATCCACAAAAATAATAATGAGGCTAGCATAACATACCTTGCAAGCGTATGTCATATGACGGTACCGATGACCCGGGTCCTGTTATCTGCAACACGATTAACAAGGAGACGAAAAAGACGGTTCAATGAGCAAACTGTTATCGCTGGCTGGTTGGAGACAACATCAGAGTGCGTTTATTCCGAGGACCATCGTTGTTGAATGGGGTCGCTCTGACAGAAAATTCTAAAGGTACGTCTGTGTAAATGTCAGTGATACACAACTGACAAATTGACGGACTATCTATCCGACGCAAACTAGACGAAAAATCATTCATTAGTACGGACAGTTTCAGATAACGGATATATTCCGCCTTGGACTGTTAAGAAAATAATAAGAAAATTATATCTTGAAAACTCACTATATTGAAAAATTAAACGCTTATCAATGTGGCAAATGATAGCACAAGTATTTTTTTCAAATCTCCTGAAATAACAAAATTTTCAATATTTCAAAAAATCCATTATAAGTTCGCAAATATAAATAAGTATGTAATTTACATAAAACATTTGACACAAATGTATTTTTTCTAGAAGTATTTTATTTATTTTGTTATTTACAAGATAAAATAATTCGTTATGAAGTTGTCAATATTTTTTATAAATTCACTAATTTTACTGGTGAGTAAAGTTAACAAATTTAAGTATTTGAAAATATCAGCAAGAACAACCAGCCTAAGAATGCAAAGAGGACTGGAAAATAGCTGTGCTCTCATATTCCGTATATGGGACGATAACACTAGATGGCATCGTCGATGGTTATTGATACTTTTGAAAATCTCTGAACATTTGGATGTTAATTCTCAACAACATTGGAAGCGTTCTCTATAGGAGAAAATCGAAGATCGAGAACGTTTCGAGAGCCGAGTAAACGGATCGTTGAGAGTAACTCTATAAAATCTGGCGCCCGAGATCCGAAGAGAGAAAACTCATTTTGTTTCGATTGTAAAATTCCGAATTATAACTTATGTTTGTATAACATGCTATAAACAATATAAATGATTTTAAAACCGATCCTGAGTTTTGGACATCACACAAATTGCAAACGGTTTTAATTTTCGGGCAGTGCAGTAGGAATACTTCAGATTCTCTAAGCTTATGTGCTAAATTAGGCAATTACTTTAAAAGGGTAACAAACGATGAAATATTTTTTTGCTTCTTCTTCCTCCGTATTCTTCTATTTTTTTTGCATTTCTTCATCTTCCTCTCAGTTAAGATGTAGCTTTTGGTTTATATTAATGAGACTATTAATAATTTCTTCCGCCTTCTTTTCCTGATCAAACTCTGTGAAGTATTTGACAAATTCTGGGTATAAAGCCCGTAGAAAATGCCCACGGAATACTATTTTATGATTGGTTTACACAATTCGACGTGACCAATCATATTCTACGAGCAGAATAGATGTTTCCAGAGGTTTTAAAGCGAGAGCGCGCGGCCTTTTACATTTTCTTCACGTATCGGTTTCTCTATCCAAGACGTGTGTGGCGTCTCCCAAAACCATAAACATTTGTCATCAGGTCCCCACGGTTGCTGAAACTTACCCCATTTAATCGACTCTATGTTTATTGTTTAATGGTTGTGATTGAGTACGAAATAAAAAAAATCAATCCTGTTCCCAGTACTTCTGCAAATATTTATTCACTGTCTTATTATTAACAAAAGCATCTGAAGACTATATGAAGTTTTGGTAGATAACCTGGCGATATCGCGATCTGTTTGGCTCTGGAGTCTCCATCTGTTCGAACTCGTCTTCCTCGCTGTCTTCAGTTTGTGTTGCCGTGCTCACAAGAATGAGGCCTGGCTCGGAAGGTACTGGTGTTATTATTTTAGCAACTTTTACAGGAACCTCTGGAACGAGCTCTTCTAAAGAAACTTCTTCGGTTAAGGGCAGAAGAGCTGGAGCAGGAGCCTCTTCACCGCCTCCAGGAGTTGGTGCTGGTGGCGGTTCTGGTTCGGCACGAGGAATGGCAGCAATGGCGTCTATCTGAAACTTTGCCTTCAAGGGTAACCGGCCCACTTCAGCATACGTTACCGCAGGAAAACATGTGTTAAAAACTGAAATTTTAAATGTTTTGAGATTTTCTAGCTAAACTCTTATTATATCTTAACTGTGAAGTAAACACACTTAGATAAAGTACGAACATTTTCTGCAAGCGTTGTATACAATTTCTACGTCGCACAGATCAGTTAAATAGACGGTCGTCTTCAGAACGTTGCTGTAGTCGGATCCGGCCGCGTTCAGTATCTCTCCAAGGTGTTGCAATGCCAATTCTGCCTCCACATCCGTATCTGCAGTAATTAGTTTACCAGTCGATATATCAACTGCTAGACACCCAGATATGTATAACGTGTTTTCCCTACGCACTGCCTGACTATAAAATATAACAAGGTTTGTGGACAATAATTCAGGAAAAATACTCAAGTAAAGGCTCCAACAAACAGGACGTGGTCAGCCCGCGCGGACTGGACCGCGCGTCGTACGCGCACTCTGTATTGTTTAATATTGCATCATCCTGGTTAAATAGAAGGCGGCCTACCGGGGCGGATCAAAGTCCGCTGACGCGCAGTCTAGTCCGCGCGGGCAGACCGCGTCCTGTTTGTTGGAGCCTTAAACGATCAAACTTAAAGATAACTATAACAGGTAACTGTTAACATTTAAACGAGACAAGAAATGTAAATCATCCTAGGTAGCGTTGTTCGCGTTACCCACTTTAAAAATTTCAAATCACAGGGAAGGTTATGAGATACCTCATTCTAAAGGTCTTTCAATTATCTATTCAACATTAGCTCAAGTTTTCAATTCTATGAATGTGTTATAAAGTTACACTAATTTAGAACCGGTTTCAGAAGCATGCGGTGTAACTCACCTGAGTATTTGAAAGAATTTTGGAAAAAACTGTCTTCTTCTTTAGCGTAGTGGGCCTGTCTCTCTGTCTCTCTTCCTATTATCTCATTTAAACCCCTCTGCTTCAGTTCTCCATGCCCTCATTTCTACATCGGTGCGCCTCAGTGGCTTTCCTGGTTTCTTCCAGAGATGTTTCATCAATGTTGCTACCACCTTGGTATTCTGCCTTCTTGTTGTGCCTTGATTGTGCCTTGTTGTGCCTATTGTACAGCAGCATTGGTACTACCACAACATTGCAACTCTTCTTTTGCCACCACACTAATTTCTTTCTTCCACAGCAAGGTTTTCTTCTACATTATGGTTCTTACCATAATATTTCTTAGCCACCTGCTGACCCTAAAATCTACTCTTAGTTTTCTCTTTGCAGGATACTGGTATACGTCTGTAGTTTCTTCGGATTCCTTTCTTGTATATGGGAACAATCACATTCCTTTGCCAATCGTGTAGAATCATTCTACGCCTTTTTCAAACAGTATTCCTACTCATTTTCCTATCTCCTCCTATCTTCCCTCCCTGTTATCTATATTATATCTATATTTTTCTTCAAAGTGTTACCTCTATACCTCAAGGGCTTCTTATGATTTCGTCTTAAGCTTAGTTTCCTTGTTTTCAATATTTCGTATTTGCTCTTTCATCCCTCCTTTTTCGCCTTTCACTACTCGCTAGAAACTCCTCTTGTTATATTTAACATTGCTCTGTTTCTTCTCGTAATCGTTCCCAGATCTCCTCACAACTTCGTTTGCCTTGTCCGTTTTTCTTTTGTATATTATCTTCATCTTCTATAAGAGTATAAGACGTTCTTATATTTGTTTTCCATGCATCTTTCTTTTACTGCACCTTAGTTTTCTCCTTCTTCCCTTTCTTCCTTCACCATCGGCTGCCCTTTCTGTTTTGGTTCCATTTTCTTGTTCTGTATATCTCTATTGCCATCCTTATTATACTTTCCTTATAAATGTTCCATATGTCTCCCAGGTTTTGTCACCTTTCCCAAAACTTCTTTTGCATTCTGTCTTGGTGCTTTTGTCTTATTTTTCATCTTCATCAATACCAGTCGATCAATGCAGCTGCCTGCTCTACCCAAAAAAAAGTAGACTACTGTATAGTAGTCTACTACGCTTCGCAGTGGTCCATTTTATGAATCGAAGGTATATTGTGGTTGTTTTCCATGGTTGTAGAAAGCAATGACTACTTTCAATACATAAATCCAACATTCGTCATCCGTTCTGATTTATGGCAGCTTCCAAACCATATTTTCGTAATACGTTCAGTCCAATTTCCCATTATGATAACCACTATGTCCCTCTCTCTTAAAATTTCCCGCTGTAAAATTCTTTTACTTTGTCCACTACAGTTCCTTCTCTACGTCCATAAATGTGGATAAGTGTTATTGTCCCTTGTAGGTTCAAATCGATGTATATTATCCTTGCACTCACTGTCTTCCATTGTACAATGCTTTTTTCGATGTCTTCCCCCGTTACAATCACCACTCCCTCTACCGCCCATTCTGTCATTTCTACTTCGGAAAATCTGATGGGGTTTGTTTGTTGGAAATGGGGTTTCACCCCGATTCAATTGCTGTTTTCCACATCTCTTCTTCTTAAACTCCCTTAGTCCCATGACAGTTATATCATTTTCCCGACTAACTCATCTTTTTTTCAGTTCATTGTTCGTATGGTACATATACATTATGATTGTGTGCTTTTACTTTCAATCCTTTGCCTTATGGCTTTCATTACATCCATATTTGTATTCCTTTTACTTGGCGGTAGTTGCGATCTTCTCCCGCCCTGGCTTCTCCCGCGGTATGTCATAGAGTCTATGGCATAGACGATTACTTTAGCCTTTATTTGTTTTGGATCCCTCGCTGCCATCCTCTCTTTTCTGGTAAATTGCTCTTTAACGGCCCTTACATCTTTAATCGAATCCCCGTTCATTATACTTTATTATCCCTTGTCTTTTTAATCGGCTTGACTTTTAATTCTGCCTCTCTGGCTTTCAGCTCCTCCAATACTTTCCACCTCAGGTCCCGCCTTCTGTTCTCCACTTCCTCCTTATTCATCGGTCTTTCAATTATTCCCAGCTTCCCCTTGTGGTTTCTTCCGTCGGTTACAGTTGCGTAGCTGTTGCCTTTTCCATCTTGTCTTTCCGGTATATGTTTCCACTCTATCCCGAATCTCCGTTCCCAAATCCTCAAACTTTTTGTCAAGCTCATCTCTTCCCCATTCCCTTCATCCATCTTTTCTCCCATCACCCGATTTCCTCAATTTCACCACTCCCAGGCCCCCATGTACTCTCTCTCTCTCTCTTTCTCTCCCTCTTTCTGCTGTGCCTCCGACTTCATCCACTTCTATCCGCATCCTTTAGATCCTTGAGATCCGGTCTCCGAGACCACCAACTAATTGTAAGCCAAGCTCGCTCTAGACGTACAGAGGGATCTGCCCAAAGCTCTGTTGGGTTTAAATACGTTTTCCTTATCCCTCATGTTTCGGCGTACACCATCTAGTTCTTTCTTCTAGTGGATGGACACAAACCATCTTCAAATAAACTGAAGTTTAATAAACTACAAATGATAACTAACTACACAATAACAGATGAATGACGTTCTGTAGAATGACGATCTGTAGTTGTCCTTTCGCAATAATAAAGAACAAAAAAATAATAATAATGCAGGGGTTTCTGGTACCAGGGCATATCCCAGAAGTAATGTGTAATGTAGTACAATAAAAAGTAATAAAGCATGAACATTATCAAGACTTAGGAGTCTTTAGCTTCATTGCTCTTTGTATCATTTTTCTGCAGGGTTTTCATTAATGATTGACAGCCACGTGACTAAATCAGATGGTATGCATCCCAACTTGCATCATGGGCGCTACGTTAGGGGATATCTTTTGGGTACGAAAAATAATGGTGGGTACATAATAAATAATTTTACTTCGAAATTTGTATTGTTGCAGGTATAACATTAAATAACAGTTACTTGTCTATTAAAACTATTTTATTTTGTTGACTTAAAAATTGCAATACGTGCAATTTTGCAAGCACCAAGTAGTCGCGGTCACAGTTAATGTCTAATAAACGTAATAACACTGTGAAAATCACGAAAATATGTAATGAACGAGAAAATGAGCGAATGCTATTGAGAAATCACCAAAAATCAATTAAAAGTCCCTAGATCTTTTAGGCAACTTAGAAAGTGTATGACTTAGGCTAATGGCTATGATTTACTCGTTGTACTCTGGAATTCTCTTAAGAAAAGCCTCTACAATATTGCAGTATTTTTTCAAGGATTTCTTAAAATACGCAGGAGTAGTCAGTTAAACGGCATGTTTTAGAAACCTCATCTCAATTAATATAAGTTTATAATGAATTGAAAACGAATTCACAGAATTGAAAACGAATTGAAAGAATTGAAAACTTGATCTATTGCTCAAGCTTTCAACGGCGAGCTCCCACATCGCCATCTAGGAATATTTACGATTCTATTTGAGTTCGTTATGTCTAAACGAATTGAAATACCTAAAGAGCATTCTTTGAGAATTTATGCTGTATCCATATCCTATGAATACTGAATTCGTAAAATGAAATTCTGAACCCGTATCCATACTGCTAAATATGTAGCAATTGGCATGGTCTTTGCTTTTGTTTTAGTGCATTTTCACATATTCTTGCCGTACTAAATAAAAAATCACAATAATATCACAATAAATATTGTTGACGACTTATTACCTCATAATTTAGAGAGGCATCAATATATTACACTGATAATTATTTTAAATATTATGGCGCAAAAGAAGTTTTGTTAGGTGGAGAAGTTTATACAGAGCCTAAGTCATAAATACATAAATAAGAAGAGTTGTTAAAAATTATTATAAATAAGTAAATAAGAAGACTACAAACGAAAGATTCAGTTACTTCAAGTAATTTTCCATACTATTCGTCGATAAGGGAATCTTTGCACAAAAAGCTGGAGGGGTATGATTCTCCTCAATGACAATCTCCCTTCAATATTCACTTATCTTCTCTTCAACTTCTTGCCGTAAACGAGTGATATACGTCACCCAAATTTTTACAGAATTAATGGGCTATTGAAAATGTGTCGATAAAAAATGGGTACACGAATTTAGCTGCAATGTACTTAGTACTTAGTTTTGAAGATTTTGTGTATAATATGGAAAGAAGTATAAAATTTTGTGGGCATTATCTGGAAGGGGCGGTTTCGCACATGAATATTATGGGTTGAATGTTAAATCATAACTTGACGTGCAAAATATGCCTAATGGGTTACAAACAAAACAAAATATATGGCTTAAAATTTAAATAAACGTTGCTCCATTTTAATTTTCCAATATGCAGGAATATACAGAAGAAATGGTGTTTCTTCTGTATATTATTGCAGTTTTAAATGAGTTCCAAGGTTATTTCACATTTTATGAAAAAAATAAATTTTTGTAGTTTCCGAAAATTTGAAATATCTCTCATTGCTTTCACTGTTATGATAGGCGTGAAAAATGGAAGTCAATTGCCATTAATAACTCAGTACTTCCCAAAATTGGATTCCATCGGCTTTAACATTATTTTTTCCCGAATATTCTGAATTTGTAATGCTGATTCAGTGAATGACGCTAGACGAAACTAATTAGTGTTAAAAAGCTGGCATGTAGACATATACAGACCTAAAACTACCGAGTGGTACTGGAGCATTGTATGTTTCTATGATTTCCTTTGTTGTTGATGCTGGATCTTGAGGTATTGAAGATTCACAACCAGGGCCAATCGGACATGGCGTTTCGTCCATCCAATGCTCCATAATTTTCAAGGAAATTTATTTTAAATTTATTTCAAGAGATCTATTTTTATACGTTTGGTACGTCTAACGTAATTCTTCTAGCAGAAGAGTTGAAGGCAGAATTGGATTTGCGCATGATAAGAGATATATCTTTCTTTGCAGGCCATTGCTGCTTGTCCGGATGGAATTTGAACCAGAACTGTCACCTTTTGTCAACCATAAATAAAAAGTGACATGTTGCTACTTCAATTATTGTTGAATTTACAACGTTTTTAACCCATTTATACCAGACGCTACCTAACAGCAATTTTGTACTTATAACAGCCTGTACATTATGTAGCTAACCGGGTTTGTTTAAATATTTTATATTAAAGTTACAAAGATTAGATCTCAGCCAAAAGTCACGCCACTTCAATTAGCTGCATTTCTTTCCTCGAATAAATATTTAGTCTGCCGAATTTTATTTAAAAGTTAACGCTTCCCTTTGTCGCTTACCGTGAGAACTAACTCCCCACAGATTAAAAACCAACTCACAGTAGTGCTTATTACAGTGGTTTCCAACCTTTTCGTACCTTCGCCCCCCTTTTAAAAAAAAAATTGTTGTGCCTCCTTCAATTTTCGTAACAATGTAATTTCACAAATACTATCCTGATATTACAATTTATTTAATGGGTTAGAGAACAATATGCCATATTTTATATGAAATAGTTTTTATACATCAAAAAATATTTATTTATTATAAGAATTGATAATTTTACTACATTTAACAAATCGTACAAAATTACAGACAAAAAAATACATGTTTTATTATTATTATTAACTTTAATGTCATATTAATGCGATGGTTGGGCTTGTTTTTGAGTGTAAATTTTCTCAAACTTTGGTGTCATTGAATATATCACTGTTCTTAGTTCATTTTCAATCACTAAACGGGATCGATACTTTGTCTTTAACACGGCTACAGCAGAAAACCCAGTTTCGCATAAGTAAGTGTTACTTATTTATCTTTCTTTACTCGTAGCCAAAACGTAACAATATTATTTTCTTGTTCAAACATATGCTTTAATGTGCTGTCATAAGTCGATTATCATTTCTTGTTCTTATGTCGAGTTGAAGTTGAAGTCCAAAGGCTTCATACTTCTCAATCAAAAACGGATTTCTTATCCACTCATATTTCGACATGTTTTTAAAATAAAACAAGAATTGCTTCAATAGACTGGTCAAGTGATTATTAATAAAAACTTTACTTTCATCTATTTCATCTGCAGAAATAGGGTTGGGAAACATGTCAAAATTATTATTTTTCAAATTTGTTATCCAGATGTCCAATTTTTTCATAAATGCAGTAAGCTTGTCTTTCTGGATCAGAGCATGAATTTGAGACCCTTACATTGATTTATTTAAAGTACTGAGTTTTTCAAAAATATCCATTGAATACGGAAGTTTTACAAGAAATTTTCGAAGTACATTGGAACGAGCAAGCTAACGTACCTCACAATAATATATACTTCTTCTGCACCCATGTCCACACAATTCTGCGAAAATCCTTCTTCTTAATGGACTGTTTTTAATAAAATTTACAACTCTTATAATAACTTCAAATGCTGTTAGTAGATCCTCACTTATTTGTTTTGAAACAAGTGATTGTCTATGAATCTTGCAATGTGTCCAAATTGCAGGAGAAGCCTCCTTTTGAACTAGTGTCTGTAGACAAGCATTTGTTTCCTGCAATAGATGGAGCTCTATCTGTGCATAGCCCAATGGAGTTTTCCCACGGAATGTCATTTTCATTAAAGACATTATCAATCATATTAAAAACTTTGCTTGTTGTAGAATTGCTTTCAATAAGTTTACAGAATAACATATCTTATCTAACATCAGATTGTACAACATATCTTACATATGTAATCAAATGTGCTTCTTTAAGTACATCTATTGCTTCATCTATTTGCAACGCGAAATAAGATTTAGATTTAGTTTTTCTATGAATTGATCGCAAAGATCTTCAGAAATATCGGACATTCTTCCCATCCTATTATCTGCAAGTGGATTTTTTTTTTGTTCGGTGTATTCAAATATGATATTTTGGTAACAGCTGCCTGCCCCCGTACAACAATTTTATGCCCCCCTATGGGGGCGTGCCCCACAGGTTGGAAACCACTAGATTACGTATTTAGCCAAATGCAATATTTTTCTTTGCAAACAATCTTAAACGGTGCCGCTTTGGCCAAATATATATTTAACAAAATCGACAATAGCTTAGACAAGGAATTCACATATAATATTGCTTCTTAGCTCTATTTTTCTCTATTTTCTATATTTTCTCTATTTTTCTCTCTGCACTCTTTCACAAAGTTTGGCTGATACACTCAACAATGTCAATCCCTTATGGTGTGTACAGTCCTTGGCATCTCCCTTTTTAAATATTGGTGTTATTATATCCATTTCCTAATCTTTGTATATCATTCTCGTATCCCATGCTCTCTTAAAAACTTCCAACAGCAACTCTTCTTCCTTTTCGCCCGTATCATCTTTCCCTCTATCATCTTCGCTCATGTTTTCGCACCTTCCTACCCCTAATCAGCTTTAACGCATCTTTTAGGTGTTCCATTTCCATTGTCCCCACTTATTAGTACACTGGGCTTTTATTTTAATATCGTAGGATGCAGGTTTACTTAATACTCTATTTACTTTGATTCCAAATTTTTATTTTGATAGCTTAGATTGTTTCTCCATATACTTTTAATGACCTATTTACAGACGCCACGAACATCTACGTATCTACGCATTTAAATACCACCAGGTCCTTATGAATGTAAACAAGAATGAAGGTTTTACAGTACAAACTTAGGGACGGTAAAAAATTACTATGAATACTTCTGATGTTTGAGAGAGGATTGTAGCTACTAACTTTTATGGAAAAAATATTACGAGGTATGGTGTCAATGCCTGCTAATTTCGAAATTAATATGGATGTAAATGATTGCTGTATTTGCTTTTACAAAAAATGTTCATAATTAGATCTTGAACTATTCCAACAACTCAACTACTGTCCACATTGTCACGTGTTCATATAAAACTAGCTGAAGTTTTGATGTAATATTTTTACGGAATACTTTTCCTAAAATTTGAAATCAAAATATAATTATTTTTTGGATTTTTTTCTAATTATAGACGTTTTAGGAAAATAGTGTACTTAAAACAAATCTTTCTGGACAGGACATATTAAATGTATCTAAGTTGGATCAAACCCTTCTGAACAATCTCTCTCCTCCTTAGTTGTTTCACAATCAAGTTCTAAAATAGGGAAGAGATTTTTCATCCCAATTCTTCAATCAATTCTCTGTTGTTTATGTATATCATAGTATTCTGTTGTCTTACTGTGAAGACAGTTCTTCCAGGTCTGTTCCGTTATTTTGACATCTTTTCTAATGTTTTCAAGCACTCTATCAAGGAGTTTTATTGTTTGTTTTGTATAGTATCGTAAATAATCAGTTATTTTAGTCATTGTGAGGAACTTCGGTCTTCCAGGTTGTTTCAGGTTCCAAATTTAGCTTCTAGAGGATGAAACTGAGTTCTGATTTTTAACTTTGTAACTGTGTAAACAATGTGATTGACTTTTGTAACAAAATATCCTGCAGCATTGACCAGAATATCCATAACAGGAAGACTAAACTAATTCAACCTATTGTTACTTCCACCTTCGTGTCATATATAATTTGAATTATTTGCTGACGATGAAGAAATTTATCAACTTAACATAAGTAAGCGTCTAGGTAGCATCAAAACATGATTTCAATAATGTTCAAATGAGCACTAAGCCATACATTTAAATAATTACCTGACTAAACGAACGAAAATCATTTAAAACACTTAAAACGTGTATTTAAAGCAGTAATATAATGCGAAATTGTGCGCATTAAATAATAATAGAAAAATGACCTATTTTTGATATTTGACTAGATGTTAGTTAGCTAGTTTCTAGAACATAAATATTAGATACTCTCTAGTGGCAATTACCGTATAGACGATCACCAATTTTAGTTGGTGCAGTAGACCAACGTAAATAAGCATCAATTTACGCGGTTTCGTGACAGACTCTCTCTCCCCCCCTCCTCCATAGACTGTTTTATTAACCCTTATTGCCTCTCCGCGTCTCGAAAACACCGCTCTTATCCGTTTGATTGCTTGGAAACAATATTTTATACAGCGGATGGGAAATGAAAGATTTTACGTGGCCGTCGCCGGTAGACTGCGCCCCTTTCTACTTTTTTGCGTTGTCGGTGGCTGTTAAGTCCCGGTGAGAAGATTGCGAGCTCAGACTGCGGCCCCCCACAATGGTTTACCATTCAATTTCTAGTGGGAACGAACCGTCTGGAGAGGTATTTATGAAGGCGATATTATTTACGGCTTCAAGAGTTGGAGTCTGGGCACAAAAACATGCTTATTGAAGGCACTTCGTGTTCATAAGTGTGATTTTATTGCGCATAAACAGGTGGTTTTAAATAACTAATAGTACTTAAATAGGAGAATAGTTTAAACCAATGCAGATCGAAGACGTACTGAATACAGCCTAGATGAAAGCGCCGCACAAAGCTGTTGTGTCGGGAATTCATGGAACACTTATACATAGTTCTAGTGCTCTAGTCACCAACCGTCAATGATTAGAAATTGATTACGCCTCAATAACTAACGGAATATGACCTAAATGTAAGAATGTAGTCCTTCCACTTTTAGATTTATGTTTCAAGTCAACTACCTCGAGATCACTTGATACAGTATTGATCTGATGTCTTTCTATCCTGATTCATTAACATCCAATCTGTAACAACTAGCAACACTAGCGAATTAGCTTATGTAACAAAAAGCGTCAACTATCCGTTGGGAATTAAAGAAATGGTGTGAGACGCAAGAAAGGACAGATGTGGCACTCAAGAAATCTTCTTGACAAAACCATTTTGTTAATTACAACAGAAACCCTGAAACAAGTACCGAAGAAGGGCTGCATTGAAGAAATCGGTGACATCTGTGTTTAGTAAAAAAATCGACACCCTCACTGAAGTGCTGGCCCCCCCTCATAATGTTGTAACTAATGTAAATTAACTTTAATTATATTGATTTTTATGCATCGTGACTGTTTCAGACTGTGGTGAACTGTCTTTGGTATCGAAATGTATGTCAATACTAAGTTTCAACAAATATATTCACAGGAAATGGTTGACTGTAAATTCCACGCCCTCTCCAAACAAGCTAAAATTAACATTTACTCAATGAGCATGGACGTGTCTCTATTTCAGCATATTCATGAAGTACATCTCGGATAACGTTAGCAAATTGCATTGATGAGCTATTATGCCCAAGCGGCAGTTTATGTAAATAAATGATGATGGTTGTTTCCGTTGGAGTTTTTGCAAGTTCAGTACTGCAAGATTAGTATGCGTTATTAATATACTGTAATACATTGCTTACTCTCTGTGAATTGTTAATCCATCTCTTAACTTTTAACAAAAAAATAATTTTTTTATCTAAACCCGTAGACCGAACGGAGTACAGTGCCATTACGTTAACACTACAATTTCACCAACTTTGAAAATTGAGTTAAATTTTTAATTTTCCAAATGTAACCTTAGAATACAGTATGTGAAATATTTTAATTTAACTAGCTTTGTTAGCTTGTTTTGTTCAACTTTTTGGTTCATTTATTAAAATTTATTATTTATTCAAAACTAATATTCACAAAAATTAATTACAAGTAATATTAATATTTCAGGAACTCTTGAATTTTCCCCCCAGTTTGTTTATAAATTCACGCCTGAATTCATTTTAATTAACTCATTATTTTATGTTATATTGTGTTTTCGAGTTGAATGTTTAAAATATTGAGGTTCTAATATCTGAGTCGGTGGTTAGTTTGTTTTAAACAAAAGGTAAAGGTATTTGAAGTTTATGTTTATTTAATTCTTTAACCCTGGTGAAAATTAGTTTTTGTGTCATATTTTTACCCAGCACACTCTAGGTTAAGGGGCTACGACTATGTTATCAATATTTTAGCGGTAGAGAGCACTTCCACCAAGTTTGTCCCAAACTTTTTCCATTAGCTAAATAGCTGAAATGTACGCTCCGGAACTATTTTTCAATGTAATATTATAATAAAACCAAATTAATGTTCCATCAACACTTTATTTATTATTATTTTGTCACATACTGTACAGGTGTCAATTTTGTTACACAGCCGCTAATTCGGTTATTAAAAGAGGTGGGAAAATGCTTGTAAGGAGTAAATAATGTGGCACTAAGCAAGCCTTTTAACGCACCGGACTAGATTAATACAGGTGTGCCATTTTTGTGGAACACTTGTATATTTTATGATATTCCGATTCTCCTTATTATTAGCTTTACAGGTATAAGCTTCCTTAATTATGTTGCAGCGTTACCATGTTATTCTGTTTTTCCATGTACTCTCACAAATCCTTGATTACCTAATATTTTTTAAACCACCACGTTCATACCTTCTGCATATGTTCATATGCTTTTGATTTATGGAAAATGCAGAAAAAATAGCCGCCTAGCGGCCAGAGATTCGGTACAGAGAAAGATTTCCAGAACGGGAACCACTTGTCCTAAATCTGTTCAGAATGTGATAAGGAAGATGCGAACAGGATTCCTCGAGATTTCCTTCGCAGCTGAAACGTTTCAAACATGCAACGCATGTAAAAAATGAGGATAATGTGATAAATGTTTTAACATATCCTATACTATTAAACGCGCTAATCTTGTATATGTGTGTGTGGGTATGTATGTATTCCCCACACCGGGAAGACGACTTTATGTTGCCGGCCAATATTTGCAGGATCTGAATAATGCGGTGCCAGGAATCGATCGAGATATGTCTCGACTCTCGCTAAATTCATTTTACATTGTAAACAAATAAAAAAATTTGTTTCGCGGGCAGCGAAACAGAGATACCATACACGGACGCGGCTATGACGATAGTTTAATCGTTGGCCGTGCGATGGCGCCACCAGTATTATAAGAATTTAAAAAAAATGCTAGCTCGGTCTGTTAGTTTTACATTTCACGATGGTGATACCAAAACTAAGAGAACCGGAAGCTCTGATAGGGGCAGGAAACAATGTTTTGTGTTTTTATCCCACGAGCGAGCTCGTTCTTCCAGGTACTGTGAGTATTAATCCTCGTATTTCTGAGAACTGTTGTGCAGGAATTGGGAGTAAGTTTAAACCTTCTCTGCACAGAATTATTAAACAGAATAAGTACCCTTCAAAATCCATTTAGTGCAAGGACTTCGTCCCACAGATTTTAATAGAACACTCGATTTTATCGCCTTAATGAACAATTTAATGTATGAGATACCCGATTATTTGGGCAACATACTGTGGATGAATCTCGTGTCCACAACAATGGCATAATTAACCGCCAAAATTGCTTTTATTGGTCAGCATAAACGTTTGATGCGGAATGTTTAAAGGAAGGTTAATTGGACCATCCTTTTATGAAGGAAATCTCACGGGCATAAGATACTTTCACTTTTTAACACAAATTTTGAGTTTTTGGCGCATGTTCCTCTTGCCGATAGAGTAACAATGCGGCGGCAGCAAGATGGTGCTCCACCACATAATAAAGCAATGGTCACCAATTATTTAAATGAAAAGTATGGAGAGTCTTGGACTGGTAATAGAGGTCCGTTATGATGGCCAGCTTGATCTCCGAAGTATCTTAAAGAGTTAGTGTATGTTGATGAGATAAGTGATGATGATGAATCCCAAACGATTAATGCTTCTTTTACTACAGAGTTAATAAGAAGATTTGAAGCCAGTCTACAACTCTTTTAATTTTTATTGCTGCCAGTGTTTTGTTGTTAACATTTAATATAGTAGATAATTATTAAATGCAACTGAATCATAAACTTTGCTACTGTTTCAAGGTATTAGCTCCTTCAGAATATTAGTAATATGCAGAACGATGCTTTATTCGAAAGAAAGATATAGTGCAGAAAACCTGAAAAACTGTCATATTGCAGCCGGGGAGACTTTGATAGGTCAAAAGCTCAGACTATTATTTACAGCTTTTTTAAATGGCACTTCTAAGTACTTAAATGTATACAAGAACCTTTCGCAAGGGAAACCTCGACCTAAAATACAACCCAACCCACAAGAGAGAAACCTCGACCTAAAATATCTTTTTTAACGAATTCAGGAGGCATCAGCACTAGTTTGCAGGTTAAATACTATCTAAAGACTTTTACATATATTTGAAGCCAATTTAGGTCTTGAGTTATTTGACTGAAATTTTTTTTTAGTTCCGTAGGGACAACAGCTTTAGTGTTTTCAACAAAACGTTACCAAAATGCAGAATTATAATAGATCTCGTAGAAGGAACATTGTACTTTAGCTGGTATAATAATAGAAAGTTGCAAGGAAAACTTACAATTGGTCGCACAACCTTTAATGGAAAATCAAAAAGAAATTAGCTATCTATCAAGCAGCATCAAGCAAAAAAGTGTTATCTTAAAACCGGATGACTAAAAAGTGGTGTATCAAATATGCCGGAAGGGGCAAATAGTTTTTTGTGATAAATAACCCAACACTACCTTTTGGACAAATATTGAATACATTTTGTTTCAGTTCAAAACCTCAGAAATTAATGTGTAAAGGTAATTTTTTGAAAAGGAGTGACATTTTTACAAAAATGTTTTCACTGAAATGTTTCAATGAATTCCAGTTTTTGGAGTAAAGGCGCGTTTTCACGAATCAAGTTTAACTGAACGATTATATTGATCAACAAAAGTTACTATTCAGATCTTCAGCATCAACGTTGGTGTACATCTTTCTTCCGAAGTTACTTTTAACCACTTGTGTAATACTAAAGCTGTGTTAAAGCTGCTTTAACAATCCTGTCTGCTTTTGTAATTCCGACCTTTATAGGTCGCTCAAAGACTCTGTATCTAGAAACCAAGTTTCCAAATGCAACTATGCGACGAGCTCTTGATAAGCCATAGTTGAAGATTTTTTGTTTTCTTGATAAATTACTTCTGCCAATTGTTTTAAAATGTAGGGGAAAGCATTGTCACCCACAAGCACTCATTTTCTTTGGGGAAATTTATTTATTTACCTATTCTGATCATCTTATAACACTGCATTACTAACGCTGCAACAGATGATTTTGTAAAAGCGGCAGCATCATCTGTCAAAATAATAGTTAGTACTAACCATGCAAACAAAATTACGCTGTATGTGCCTTTGTAATTAAAATATTCTGATCCACTGTGGGGGCATTTCGTAACAATATGTTTTCTGTCTATCGCACCATAACGGTTAGGGAAATTCCATCGATAGTAGTATTCTTCTTGAGTTCTTCCATTCTTCTTCAGATTGTGGCAACTGTAACAAAAAACGTTGTTCACTCCATTTTTAATAAAATCTTAACAAAGTTCCATTTCCATTTCAAAGTTCCTTTTTAGAATTTGCTTCAAAATGGTGAGGCTGAAACGAGCGAAAATGAAGCAGAAAACTTAAACGAAAATGAATTTCCTGCATTAACATCTGCACTTGTTACTACAGGAAATGCAGGAACTCAGGAAAAAGTGATACATTTAAAATATCTTTCGTGCAAAATTGCCAAAATGACGATAATTGTCGAATCTTGAGAACTGGAATGAAGTTTTTTCATGTTCTTTGTAATATTTGTAATATTTTTTACTAAAGTAAGTTGTTTCTTCCATCGCCAGCTTTAATATACAGTGCGGACGTAAATGCCCCCCCCCCCCTCTGCTAACTTTTGAACCAGTGAAGATAGGAACATGAAACCAAAGCGGTATCAAATGGTATAAAGTTTGTGGTTTTTTAATGTAAATTTTGAATGTTAATTTTCATAGGTGGCGCTGCGAGCGCTATCAACTTTGAAATTTCAAATTGCAAAGGGGGTCTTGTGACACATCATTGAAAAGGTCTTTCAATTGTCTATTCAACAGTGG
>JAWQRJ010000583.1:0-19759 GCA_033557515.1 Diorygopyx duplodentatus | reverse complement strand
TTTCAATCAGTTGTTCTCCTAACTGTGTTGTTCTTGGTATTTGTTTTTCGAGCACAACGATTTCAGTGATATTACTGTGTTTCAATATTTCAAATGAAATAACATACGGAGTAATTTCTACTATCGTTGCAATAATTCAAATTCTGTGGTGCTTTCAACACCGTGATAAAAAGCATTGATTTCATGGTTTTTTGAAAAGTAGTTTGGCTCCAGGAATATACCAAACGGTGTTCAAACAGAAACGATTTAACAACGTAGTACAATGTAATATTGTAAACTGGACTACTATGTAATAAATAACAGTTGTTCAGAACTTCTGGCCTATTCAGGACCAATTTCTCACCCATTGGTTCCGAATATGCTGTCTGTAATGAACGGCGAAAAGTCAATGGAGAGTTTCTTTAATTCTTTAACACCATGGTGAGTATCCGGAAACCAAGGAGTACGCAGTAGTTGTGGTTATTTAGCAGTCAAACTTTGAATCCTGAGAGAGTTGGATAATTTATCCTGTATATGCTTTGAGAAATTACGTTTGGTTACTGCCCAAAATGTGGCAACAGATATTTTTAATTCATGGTATAAATATTTATTTTGGGATAATCTTAAAAACTGAAAATCGGTAGCTATTTTCCAAGCATGTATGATATTGAAACGGAATTGTTTTATCATAATATATAATGTGAAAGTGTTTTCATCATATAATGTGAAAGTGTTTTCATTCGGGAAACGAATTTCAAGTAAAAGCCGAATACGACTAGTGAAGTCACATTATGATTTGCATTATTAATGAACAATTTTCCACTTTTGTAACTATTTTTCACTTTATTTTCATTTATATAAATGTTATAAATCATACAAATGTAATCAATCATCAAATGTGTTATATGCGATTAAACACACCACTTTTTTTTACTTGGTCGAAAAAATAAGGTACTAACCGTCTATAGATTGTGCAGTGTTCTCTGATATGCTGAAGGAAGCAGTGGTAGTACCAATCTACAAAAAGGGAGGTTTGAGTAATTACTGTCCAATGTCTCTGCTATCAATAATTTCCAAAATTTTCCAAAACTTTTTTCATTCACACTAATTTGGATTTAAAAAACATCAAAGTACCAAGTTTTGCAATATTAAATCTAGTTGAGAAAGTAATTGAAACTTTTGAAAGAAAAGAACTACAAATCTCCACTTCTTGGGATCTCTTTAATTTAAAATTTGAGTTATATAATTTCAATAGAAATGCAATAAATTTGATCGCTCGGTATTTGTCATACAGGTATCAAAAGGTTGTACTGAATGGTGTGAAATCGAACAGGCAATTTTGTTTTATGTATTATTTAAATAAGCTATTGTACACAACAAAGTTACAAGCAAAAGTAGCTCTCAGGGCACAACTTAAAATTACTGTAATCTTTTGGGTACAGCTTTTTTCATTACAAAAGTTGATCTATTTGATATTAGAGGTGGCCAACATTCAATGCAGCTTTATTGGCAAAGAGGAGAGGAGGATGTCCAATGTCGCACATCTTGGACCCGGTGCATTCCAACCCGGTTGGAATGTGCTGCTGCCTAGTGACAGAGAAAAGAATCTATAGAGATATGAAGGGATGTAAGTTTTCAGAAGTGGCAGCACTGTATTGTAAGATGTTTCCCGTCTGATCCGCCATTACTATTGTTGTCGTTGGTGAAAGATATTGCACATGGTTATATAATTGTGATTGTTCGTTATTTCAAAGAGAGTAAGTTGCATTCTGCTTACAGTTGTATGTGGTATTAGTTTTGGGGAATGTCTTTTTAATTTTATTTTTAGAGCCACGAAAGTGTAAGAAGTTGGCCTAAGTATGACCAACCAAAAGTAAGTCTAACTCGGATCCTTATTATTCCTTTTTAAAATAATCGTTTTTTACTTAACCCATTCGAATTATTGTTTCAGGTGGGTCCAAAAAATGCAACCCCCGTGGGAAGAGAGGGTGGGAGCCTGAAAAAATGGAAGAAACTATTTTAGCAATAAGCTTGCACAAAATTGAGTTCTTGAAAATAAACTGGTCGCATGGTGGTCACTTCCTTTGAGTTAACGACGAATGATTTGAGGAGAATGGCACCAAGTTTAGCCACAAAAGCTTGAAATACCCCTTTCGAGATCAGGATGCTGGGGAGCAATGGTTGAAGCTGTTTCTGAAACAACACAAAGTCTAGTTATCCGTGCGAAAACCAACCGGCACATCTTATGCTAGGGCCTTAGGTTTAACCAAAGGGAACGTATCTAAGATTGATGACAACTACGTACAAGAAGGTGTACTCACCCTACAGAATTTGGAACGTAGACGAAACATGTCTCTCAATCGTCCAGAGCAAAGTGAATAGGACTGCGAGTAAAAAAGCAGATTGGACTTCTGTTGAGAGAGGTTTCTTGATCAGTGTCATAGTTTCTAGGACGGCGTCAGGAAATTTCACGCATCTGCTAGTGATATTTCCTCGCACTAACATGAACACAGCCCTCGGAAGAGGGAAGTCTCCTGGAACGATCGTCACTGTACATCCATCTGGTTGGGTCCGGTCCCATATATTTACTAAATGGTTCGACAGATTCATTTATCGGACAAAACCGACCAAACAGGAATCTGTGATGCTTATACTAGATGGGTATTACAGCATTATACTCGGAATATAGAAGTTATGGACATGACAAGTGAAAATCATGTCACAATAGTTTCTCTGCCACCTCACTCGTCCCATAAAATACAACCCCTAGAGGTGGCGAACCTTTTTACTATCAGAAGCCACATTTAAATTAGGCTGTAATAAAGGACGCCGCATAAGTTGATATACCTATAAATGCAAGCTGTATAATGTAAGCTGTTTGGAAAGGCTTACGTAAAGTGCCCCTGAGCAGAGATTGCAATGAACGGATTCCGTCACACTGGCCATTACCAGTCAACAGGAACATTTTCAAAAATTCAGATTTTATTGCTGCCTGAAGGGGGGTTCAGCACAGGGTAGAACCTCATGATCCTCTACAGGACCATGAAGTCCTGTCCCCTCAGCAGAGATTGCAATGAACGGATTCCGTCACACTGGCCATTACCATGTCAACAGCAACATTTTCAAAAATTCTGATTTTATTGCTGTCTGAAGGGGGGTTCAGCACAGGGTCCTGTAGAGGATCCTGTAGGTCCACAGTCCTACATCCAATGCTTCTACAGCTTAGTTATTCGACCGTCTCAGACACGGTCGCGAGGTGGGATCAATGGACATCATCCCGGTACCCACCGTTCAGAAGAGAACCTCTGCAAGAGGTCGGAAGGCATCTGCTGTAATAAATCTTATGCAGTCATTAGAGAGAACGAAGAAGAAGAAACATGTGGACTGTCATTTGATATTCCACATGAAGGAACTCCATTTAAAGACGATGCAGAATGCCCGTTCTGGGAGTGGCCTTTCTCCATGAACCACCTTTGTCACTTTTTTTGAAAAGAATTAATAGAAAAATATTATTAGCTATAACTTCGATTCAACGCTGCTGAATAATAGAAAACATACAAAAGAACGAATTTTGTTACAAGTACCAACAGCTTAAAATTTAAAAATACATCTAAAAAGCAAATTGGGATCCGACTTTGTACCTTTTTCTCTACTTTCACAATTAACTGAATATACAATAATCGTGCAGATAATCAGACACAAAATTATTATAGTCCTCTAGAGGAAGAAATGATTTATGTCTCTGGAGTCGTCTATATTTTTAATTATAATTTAACGTAGCAAAAAATTAAGAAACTTGATCCAGTATAGATACACGTAAGCAAGGCTAATTATGATGTAATTAAAAGTTTGATTATGGAAAGACTGGTTTCTGAAAGATGTTTATTAAAACATATTGAACTACCCGTTAATATATTTCTATAATAAATTCTATAGTCTAGTTTAGGAGTAATACTGAGGGGCTCTCATACGCGGAAATCTATAACAACGATCAATGTATAGATGTCGATTTATCTGATCAATACTCCTGAGTGTGTCAACAAAATGTATGCTCATTTGACCTGACAAGGAGAATTCTTACGAAAAATATGTGCATTAATTGCTATAACGCAGTCTGTGCGACTCTTGCTCAGACCCTTACCTGTCATCCCATTAAAGTGCCGCCTTATCCATCTGCCTTAATCCAACACTGTTCTAATTAATTCCGCACGTAACATATTTACAGTAAAAGTTGTCCGGCCGTTAAAAGAAGTAGCTGCTGCAAAAAAATGCCGCGCTGCGCCGAGAAGATAACTTATCCGATCGCTGTCTCTTTGCTCTAAATACTTTCTTCTTCGGTAACCTCGCCGCTGCGCACCATAAAATGTAACGATAACTGGCACAGTAATGCGAGCGAACATTAGATCCCCGCATGAAAGAAAAGCGTTTGCCCGCGTGTCTAGGAGCCATTAAACCGTGAATGGAAAAATGCACCCATTCAAACCACTACCTCCGTTTAATTAATATATATGATAATTGCGGTGGTCTACTGAGGTTTCTACGGAGCAGTGCAGCTGAGGGACGAACGCGTTGCCGCACGTTAGCTCCTCGAACCACCGAGTTATTTCATAAACCGTGAACGGTCGGTTAACGCTACCGGTAATACTGGATTGGCGCATTGTAATTACTGTACCGAATAATACAATTAACCAGTTCTAGTCACTGCGAAATATCTACTTAAGAAAATACGTGCAACTAATAATTCACTTAACACTCTGTTGTTTTCTTATTGCTTTCGGACCGATTGCTTCCTGTTTTAGATCATTAAATGGGATTTTCTGAGAAAGTGTTTGGTATTTATGTTGACAGCTTTAATGAAATGTGCTGTGAAATGAATCACTTTAATTAAATCGTTATACGAATATTAGTCGATTTAATTTTCCTTTAATTCTATTTCATAAGAAATGGCGCAGAGAATTCACGTGTTCAATTTAGAACCGGTCATTTGAGAAGGTAACATAAGTATCTATTGAATTTGTATAAGGATTCATGAACCTAGTGTTTCTGAAGGATCTGTCAAATGAGCAGAGGAAGGGAACATTATACAATTTTCGACCACCAACCGGGATTTACATTTGAAAAATGAAACTTAGCATTACTTCTAGTAAAACAGAGTATACCTAAAGTAAGATGATGTTCTATCAACAGTATTAAAATGAGTTAACATTAACATTATATCATATTTATTATTATCTTAGAAGTTTTATGCACCATATTCTAGACTCAGAGCGAGATTCACTCGTGAAGTGAATCACCACCGTCCGCCCCAACACTAAACCCTTTGTTACATGAATTGGGAACAAGTTGGGAACACAATTTCACAAAAAATCGTGTAAAGGTGAAGCTCATTCTAGTATCAAATAGCGTGCGAGAATGTGATTCTAGGCTGAAACAGGGAAAACCTATTATCCTGAATATAGCCCCAAAGAATACTTTTATATTGTCAGTGACCGTTAAACGGTCAAAGGTTAAACGTCAAACAAAACTTACTGTCGATTGGTTCGTGTTACCAACCGATTATATAAAAATTTCCATACATGAATATTAATAACTACTTTTAAAATAAAAACATAATGTAAATGAAAGCCGAGATGGAAACAAACTTAAGCATGGTATGGTATATATTTTAATATAAACCACACGACAGTAGTAGGTTTAGTCACGAATTTTACAAGAAAACTTATCTTCAAGAGTTTGTTAAATTGCATAAATTCGAAAAGAAAGGTAGAAAAAATATAATGGAGTATCAATTAATTCAAAATGTTAAAATAATAAACTTTAATAATACAACCTTCAAGTTCAAAAATGTAAATAAATGCTGCGAATTTGATTTTCTTAAGTTGGTGCTCATGAAACCAAAATAAAATAAGAAGTTAACTTCTCTTCTTAAAATTAAGTGAACATATCACGGAGGGGCAATTCTTTTAACAAACCTGTACACAATGTTTTTAGCGCCCCCGGTTTTGAGCACGGGAATTATAAATATTTTGAAATTATGGCGGGAGGCGCAATTGAATCATATTTTCCAAAAAAAAAAAAAAAGAATATGGAACAATGGAACACTAGCTTAGTTTTGTGAGAAAATTCCCAAAGATTGGCAAGATATTAATATAATATTACTTTTCGTCTTAAAACCAGTCACATAATCACTTTGAATTTTTATCAATGGCTGTATTGTTACCACAAATAATAAATAAAACAATGTAAAATAACTTAATTTTTATATTAAACACTATATATTTAATTGTAATAAAACAACTTTATTTTTATATTAAGCGCTATATATTTACTCTAAACATGTAGAATATACAAAACATATATTTTTAAAATAATATAGAACTCAACATGTATTTTTTATATTTTGTAATTGTATTTGTTGTGTAGAGAATACACAACATTGCCCCCTACATGTATAATTTGCAATAAACAAATGTAATAAAAAATATATCACAGTATGTAATGTAAGTACTTTGAAAATTTATTGTAATTCAAACAAAAACAATAAATCAAATAGGTATAGCAAGAGCCATAGAAATATCTCTCCATATGTCACTATTAAGTAAACAGATACATTTGTAATTGAGTGCAAAAATATAATTACATTAGGAATAACTATTATTTTTTAAATTTAAATAATCACAAATTGTGCTTTTCAGAGTATTTCCTACTTTTAAATTATTACTATCATTACGTTATTTTTATTTATTACGTAATTTTTGTTAATGTACATTTCCATCACCTTTTTAATGTACATTTTTTTGTTTATTACATGTGGAAATACTTTACAATATTTACTAGTATATTGTTCATTAATTAGACATGTATGTACAAATTGCTAAACGATCTAAGAATTTATTTGAAACTTTCATGGACTTCTAGCGCCATCTTTGTATGGCGTGCCGAATTTACCATGGTCTGCAGTGCTTTTCAGAACGCACCCGTTTATTAAATTCCTTGTCGAATTTGTGGTCGATTTTATTCGAACATACATTGTCGCAAAGTTGCACCGTTTAGAAGTTATTGGACGCTTGAAGTATCATTTAAAGAACTCGTATATCATATATTTAAATATTTGTTTGCCCGAAGTCGCACCGTTTCAAGATCGTGGGTTAAGTGAGGAAAAGTATTTTAACAAAATATACTATTGACTCTAGCTTCCAATTGATTATTTGTATTTTTATATCCTATTGTACCATTGTTTTTTGGTGGTCAATTAATAAATAAATATTATTGTTTACAAAATAATAGGTACCATTTCGAACATTAAATTGTTATAAATAATTTTCATATTATAATTTTCCATAAAAACGGAATTATTCGAAAATAAATTGATTGATTTAAATTTTTCTTTGGCAGGTGTAAAACTTTCGTCGAGACCTTTAATTTGGCGTACTTAAACTTTCAGCAACATTATATAGGAAAACAACTTTTACAGCTGCTAAAATGTCGAAATTTTGATATAGTATGGATAAAACGGCTAAAGCAAGTTTGGCTAAAGTTACATCCCACTACAATGATTGGTTACATCTCGAAGGTTATTAATTATTGAATTATTAATTGTGTGCGACATGCAATAAAATCAACAAAGACATCGTCAAGTAAAGTCACTAATAATACATTAAGGGGAAGATTCATGTGGCGGTGAAAATATATAGATAATATAAAATAAATATCTTTTGTTTCCTTTAAAAAATAATATCCTCTAAAAATGGGTAGCAGAATCCACTTCGGTACCTTAGATTATTACCTTAACTTATATCTTCATCTAGAATGTGGAAAATAAGCGTCAAGCATAATTAATGTAATTGAACACGACGCAATATTCAGTAATTCATGACTAGAAATATTAATTAATGATGCATGAAATAATATTAGTAGCAGAATCTAAAGTTACTGTTATTAATAAACTAATTAATTAACCAGTAATACTAGCTTGAAATAAAGAAACATTAATGGCCAATTTAGTATTTACATTACTTTGCAGAAAATTATTTATTCTTTTCGTAAATTTTCCACTTCCGGAGAAGAGTATTAAACTGTTAATTTTTTAACAGTAATAAAATGCATGGAATATACAGAAGGCTTTACAAAATAAAAATATTTATTGTCCAACAGAAAAAATACCGTACGGTATTACAGAACGAGATATTAAACATTAATTAAATACAGAAATTAATAAAGAGTTAGCATAAATATACAATAAGCAATAACGGTTATCAGCACAACAAAACCTAGGATATAAAGAAGTACTAGAGAAACTTAAAAATACAGAAAAAATTGCTGGGTATTACATAAATTTTATTGCCTTTTAAAACTCATCACCCATCATTTAAAACTCCTTTTTTTTCTCTTTTTATATGTATTATAGATATTTTACGAACTAGAAAATCAATGGAATTCATTAAAATTTTATTTTAATTAAAGTTCACATATTTCTACAGGAGGTATCCTAACTGTTTAATAATTCAAGTAAATTTACTGTAAGTAATAATCGACCGTAAGTAGTAATCAATGTTTTAAGTAATTTAAACATCGATTAGGTATAAATTATGAAATTTAACTACATTTCCAATTAACATTAATTAAGCAATGATTACTTTTAACGCATGACTTTGTAACTAAACGCTTCAAACATGAAAGTATAGATAAAAGGAAGATGTTTTTAATTGCAATGAATAGTGCAAACTATAAACACGCTTTGGACCACTGATACCCAAAATTTTCTAGTCAACGACGTTTTAGCTTTAGAAAATTTAATATGCAATGTTTTATCTTTAGAAATGTTTTTTTAATTGCGCAGATTACTTATTATTACTTTTTTCACTTCGTTTTTTAATCAACACACCTGTTTTTGCACTAATTGCTATGACAATGTCTATTTCTTGAAGTAATCTTGATATTATCACTTACGTAGTGGATTAACGTCTTTTACACAGGATTGATTTTGATTGGAAAAGGAAATCACTAGTTTAGAACGAGCAAAGAACGCAAGGAAGAATAATATTATTATTAATATATTGATATTTTTGTGCTACCTAATAATGGAATCACTCTGGAAAATCGGCTAAAAATAATAACTAAAAATTGTTACATAAGGTATTTTCGTTTAAATATTGTCACTTTACCAGTACCCGAACACTTAATAGAAACTTCACCAATTATTGAACTTGGTTAGATGATAAATTACCATTTCAACGGTCCGTACTCCGATACTTATCGTTCGAAATAAATGAACACACAGAAGGACGTGCGTTTCATCAGGTAAGTATCGGCATAATTTGTTCGGACTTGGCCGATATTTACTCTCTTCACAACATATTAAGTTACGCTGCGCGGACGCTTAAACGTTTCCCCTTATCTTTTTCACAGGCTAACGTACGTTGGACCGGCCACTTGACCATATAGCGTGGCCCGGATCGCGACATATCTCCTCGGCGTACGCACCGTACACATCTGCAGCGAAATAAATAATACGAGACATCTAATTTAATTCCATCAGATAAGTTTACAAATCGGCTGCTCGCTCCCGGAATGGAAACGAAGAGGTATTAAGTCTAATCTGATGGTGGAAGATGAGAAGTCATCTTCGACACACCGGGAGAGGCCAGATTGGACCATCCATCTACGCGAAATTATTCATAACTTTTGTACAGGTATCAGTCGAATCGTCTCGGCGCAAAGGGACCGGGATATCGTCGGGAAAATTGTCCTTTATTATCATTTAAATTCGAGAGTTTTAATTGAAACGTAGACGCAAGTCTGTATCATTCACCTTTTCGAACCACCACTGACACATCACAGCAGTGGTCACTATATCGGCTGATAAGGTATGGAATGCGACGAGTGCAAACGATTCATGAATAATTGTGTTCCTGCTGGTAATTTGCGTTCGAAAATTGACTTAATCATTTTGCAATACCGTATCAATGGGATGGAATGGTGATAAGGTTTTGCGCCATGATAGATTTGCATATCTACCGAGACCAATTATGCGATAATGGCAACATTTCTTTCCAGTGTTGGATGAAATCGGCGTTGCATTCCATCGTCACCCCGCTAATAGCAAGTTATGAATTTCCTCACACTTGATAATCAAGTAGCATATTTCGTGAACGCATTTGCATGAACTTTTGGATAAGTTCAAGCAAGCAAGCTTCAAAAACGCCCTAACCAGCTTCAAGATGTCAATCATCAAAGAAGACATGTCGGGGGAAGTAAGCGACGAGGAATCAGGGCGAATTAAAATCTGGATCTTCTTCAGAATATAAACGGCTAGGGGTGGTACTGAACACCCCAAGTTTGTAGACTGCAGATATAGAGAGGGAAATGTGCGCATCATTTGTGTCGACAAGCACTCGTGGGACTGGCTGAACAGGTTGGTACAAGAAGAGATACCCTTGGAAGGGGCGATGCTTCAAGTAATAGAGGCAAAGGACCTCCCAAATCCAATCAGAACACTGGTTTGGATCCCGGGACCGATAGATAAATCGGAAGTATTAATCTGCAGGGTTGAAACGCAAAATGCGTTAAGCACTAAAACTGGAGAGTAGTTGACAGGAAGGAGGGTCCAAAAGGGCAACAACTGATTGTGCTCATGGACCAAACCTCCTAGGACGAAATGGGCAAAGTTAACCACCAACCCTATGTTAACTTCACAAGAGTTACTTTCAAGCCAAAGAAGGGGAGGGCAAGGAGGAGAAACCTATTGACAGGCCTTCAAGGGAACCACAATCGGAACCACCTTCTTCCAGCAGTGAGGAGGAGAAGGTGATCAAGAAGATGGGTGTGAACGAAGGGTCAACTAGTGGCACGCTGAAAAACTGACATACATAAGCCATCACTCTCTAATCATAGGTACATTGTGTTAGAAGTAAAATCAGATGTTATAACGTCTGAGGTGTACAGGAATCCGAGGAGCACTAACTGGGATCTCTATCGAGAAAACCGCAGCTGATCTGGAGGATATGGAGGGCGCACTGCGCAGTGCAATGAAGACAGCCTACTATGTTAGCTGCCCAGAGAGGACGAAGAGAACCCCCATGGTGGCGTGAAGGACTCACTGGCATGAGGACGGAAACTAGAAGGCTGTTTAACAAAGCTAAAACCACCGGGGAGTGGTATCTGTACAGAACCACTCTGACGGAGTACAATAAAGCCATCAGGAAGGCGAAAAGAGACTTGGAGGGGCTACTGCGGGGGAATCGAAAAGACCCTCGAAGGTGTCCGACACCAAAAGGTACTAATCAAAGAGACAGAGGGGTAAGATAGGTTCCCTCTGCACAAAACAGGAGAGACATACAGAGACCGAGAAGGGAACACTGCAGATCTTGCTGCAGGCGACTTGGAAAGACCCTTTGAGAAGGCGAACAGGGGCAACTGGGGAAAGTCATTAACAAATCTAAAATTAAATGGGCTTCAGACAAATTGGCACCATTTAAATCTCCAGAGAAAGATGAAATTCTCCCAGCTAGGATACCACAGGAAATAAATCTGTTGACCTTCCCCCCTGTGCGCCCTGTTTAGAGCAAGTCTTCACATTACTCGCATATATGCCTAGAGCGTGGAGGGAGGTGAAAGTGGTATTCGTACCAAAGCCAGAGCGTGATTCTTAGGGCCAGGGCAAATCATTCAGACTGATTAGTCTGACCCCATTTCTCCTAAAACTAATGGAGCGACTAATAGTGAGGCATATCAGGGACGGAATACTCCGTCCCTGATTCCCTGATGCACATCCTGCAAAGTGTAGGTGGGTAACTTAATGATTGCACATAGATAAATCTACGCTACAGCCTAATTCAGAAACCGTGGGGGTGTGTGCTAAGGGTATGTACCAGCAGGGAGAGTTCTCTCACCCCTGCTGTGGTGCCTCGTGGTGGACGATCTCCTACAGAGACTGCAGGTCGCAGGGTACATGACATGCTGACAACATAGGCATTATGACCAGGAACAAATGTGCAGGCATCGTGTCAGAGATGATGTAAGGGGCTCGGAGACTTGTGGATAGATGGTAGGAGAGAGAGACTGTCTGTCAAATTTATCATCACAACCATTAAAAGCAAGTATATGTATTAAGATAATTGGCTTTCCGGGGATTGCGCGTTGATGAAGAAACTATCCGTTGACGCTTCACCGTTTATTACATGCGGCATCTTCAGAACCAACTGATGCGGTTCGCTAGGGCGGTTCGGTTTATACCAGAAGAGGGCGGGGACAAGTAGGAGGGATGGGGTTGGTAATTGGTCGTTGCCGGAACAGGTCACGTTAATGACGGATTTCCAGTTGTGGTGGAGGGGGAACCCTGTGTCTCTATTGAGTTTATTAGGATGTCTATGGATTTCTATTGCTTCCAGTATTTTTCTAGGATAATAATGGGATTCGCGGGGTAGGATTTTCTTTTGGATGAGATTTCGCGTCCGGCTTTAAGTTTATGCCCAACTAGTGCAGATCCAGCTAGACGTTTCAATCTAATGCAGCGCTCGTGTTCAGTTACACACCATTGGATTGGAGTGGCAAATGAAAATCTTTGACTGAGATTAGATGGCTGGATAGCTTGGATAATGTAATAAGGATGAATGTTTAATTATTTATTTATACATTTATTGCCAAAAAAACTATACAAACAAATTCAAGACAAATGGAGCAGCATATAAATTGAATGTTTTTATTGTTTATTTTCATCTGTTGTGACGATTTTGAATTCTCTTTTGTTTGCTTAAATTAAAAAAAGTTCTGCATTTTATTTCAAACTTTCACGAGCACAATCCTTTCGTCACCGCCCCTCCAGGTACACTGAATTAAAATAAAATAAAATTTTCATCTAAAACTATAACGCGGAGCTCTTTGGTGCTTTACTAGACTTTGTGGTAAGATAAGAAAGCTTCATTATTCTATGAGGCAATAATAGAGGTCTCCACATAGTCCATAATCACAAAATAAAATAAAGTGCAAAGTAACACTGCGTGTTATTTTTGGTATAATTTATTTTTGGTACATCCGATATACAATTTAAAGCAATCCTTTGACTCGCTAAAGCTTACAAGCGGTTCTCTACCATTACGTAGAGTCAATCTTAATTTAGGATTCATATGCATCCATACAATATCAACTCTTTTAAATACCGTAGTAAACAGAGTATCGTTTTTATCTAAACACTCCGCATAACTGCCGACAGTATTTTTAAAACCTAATATGTTCATATTATAGAGACGCATATTATAGAGAGTTCCTTCGTTTGCACATTTTTGAGAAAATGCCCGTAGTGCCGTATTCGACGAGCCCTAGCGCTCCCATAATTCGTTTCAGAAAAAAAATAACTCGTTTCTCTCCTGTATGATATGCTATTATTTCAAAATATTAAAGATATATCAATTGAATCAATGGAACACCCTATATTTGATCGTATTTTTGAATTCCTTATCGAATTTATGGTCTACTATACCAAAGATATATACAGCCAAAGTCGCACCGTTTAGGAGTTACTAGACATTGTTTGCAAAAATGACGTTTACTCAATATACAAGTTTCCTAATGCGAGTTCTAGTCCTTTTATAATTCATTTCAGGAAAAAAAAATTCAAATGAAAGTTACAGTAATTTCACTCCTGTATTATACAGTGCGGACGTAAATGACCCTTTTGTCGGAAAAATTCTTTGTCGGTCGCCTTCTCGAAAACTCATTACTTTTCATTAGTTTATTGCAGTACCTGCCAACCCTTTCCCCCGACCAGTTCAAGGGAAATGGTTTATTTATTGCTAAGGCAAGCTAGGCTAGCGGGTGTTTAATGAGAGTTATCGTGAAAATCCTACCTGCCGAAAATAGCTAAAATAATTAGTAGAAAAATCTAAACTTACGTTAAAAACAGCAAACTTGATACCATTTGATATTGCTTTGGTTTCATTACCTGGACTATGCAGCGTTATACGACAAATTATACGCGTGCCTCCCGAGCCGCATCTAAATGATTGAAACTTCATAACGGATTGATAGAATTGAAAAGTACAGCCATTGTTGAATAGACAATTGAAAGACCTTTACAATGATGTGTCACAAGACCCCCTTTATACCATTTGATACAGCTTTGGTTTCATGTTCTTATTTTGACTGGTTCAAAGTAGGGGGGGGGGATTTACGTCCGCACTGTATAATACTATTTCAATATATACAGTGTGTATCATTTCTTCCAGGCAACTTTAGTTAATATGCTCCTAGTCGCACTATATATTGGAGTAACTGATTTAAGGCAGTTGAAAAGGTGCAACCAGAGAACATTCAACTGCAAAAACGGGCTAGATGTGCTTTGCAAACGCGGGCAACACTTGCGAACAGTATTGCTATACAGAAGTCAATAAGATATGCACATCGCTAAAAAGAATCGTTTATTTCGATAGTTTATTAATCTTGAGAGAAGTACCATTGTACTTGGGGTGGGATGTTTTATAGTGTACATATAATATCTTAATATTTTGTAATGAGATAGCTTAAAGTGAGCGACTATTTTGAAGATATCTTGGGTTTCATGCGAACATCTGATCATGATGGAGGATCTGAATAATATCGGTCTTAACTGTTTAATCCCTTGCCGATGTCTTCTTAGAAAATTTAATAATAATAATAAAGTTTATTGACACCCATAGGAAAAAAAATACATTGTACATATAAACAACAAAGCTTAACTACATACTGTGAGTGTCAAATAGGACGATTATTATCAAATAAGAGACTCGGATTATCTACAATTGTAGACATCCGGTTTTCAGCTCGCCCTCCCTAGACTAACCGAGCGACAATACGGTGATCAACGAACAAGATGAAAGAAAATAATAATAATAATAATTAAAAAAAACAGAATACAAAATTCCTATTATTATTGTCACACTTATAAAATTTGAAGTCTCATACGCAAACATTTCGACTTAAAAGTAAGAGTTACCTCAGTTAAATGTTCGAAAAAACTTTTTGAGAAAAGCTTTGCGCAGATAGCATTTTATAACCATAAAATCTAATGGCGAGTTTATTAGTATTCTAAAAAACATTTGCTGTTTTTGGATAAAAGTTGTAATCGACTTATTTGTTGATTTACTAACTTTACTTTCTATTATTTACTAAATGAGAAGAAACATACATGTGATATGTCATAAAAAATTAGAAGAAGAATTTTTGATGATTTAGACACAAGATGTGTTTGTTTTCTTTATCTAGAAAACGATTTCTGATTGGATCTTTAGAAAACTACCGACAAGTAAAAGCTGCTTATTAATTTTAAGCTAAAGTTATCCTTGCGAAATAACTACATCGTTCGCCATAACGATTTAGTGAACGAAACATAAACCAAAACAAACTGTTATTTTGTAGCGTGGCAGAAAGATCGAATAATTAGTTCATTGTAAGAATATATCCGAGAACTTATGAATTACTTCCAGGTACATGTAAAACCATCGCAAATATTCTGTATTGATACTCATTGCTACTATTATCAAATTAATATTTGGTCAAGCCAATCATCACGAACAATTAGGAAAAACCGTATAACTATGCAATATGCGGTATTTTAACGAGAAAGCATGATAAACAGGAAGTTAGCATTTTGCCTATTGGAATCACAAGTAGTGTTTTATAGCTTATACAGTACTTAATTGGGGAGAGATACACTATATCGTTACCACAGTTATGTAATAATTTCAGTAAAAGCTGAACAGCGTATCCCGTCGTATAGGAATTTCTGAATTAACGGTAATTATCGGAAAAGTGCACGGGGACATTTTCTCAAGTTACCGCACGTACTGGTTAGTTGATAGACGATCGCAGTCCGGTTGATATGTGATAGCTTTCTATCGACATTATAGACAAAAAGCTGGTGCAGTAAATTGTAGGTTTCACTAAGATGCGTATACCTATAGCTGTATTAATCGTAGGTGTTCTAGTATAGAAAGCTTTCAGTTATTTATTGCACCTATTGCACGCCATCATTTTATACTTATTACTTTATTGTAGGTAATTATCATTAGGATAATAGCAAATATATGTAAATCGAAAATTATTCCGTTCCAAAAAGTTACGAAGAGATTTCCTGCAGTCCAAACTTAATGAGTGCCTTGCTTTCATAAGTTACATTATATTGTATTCATAATCGTTATGTTAAACCAAATGATGCTATTTACAAATATGCATGTGGTGTTGATACTACATCGCAGCGCAGCGATTGGGACGGTTGTAAACTTGAGGAGGTTGACTATTAGCACATTTGCTAGTTAGAGCAAGTAAGGCCTACTAGAGGTATGTGACGTCAGTAGCAGCTCCCAATTTCACTTAAAATAACTGAACAACGAGTCGCAATATTTTCTTTATAGTATTTATTTTTAAGAATAAATACTTAGCCTCAGTAATATTTACCAAGTTGTTCGATAAATTGAAATGATCCGTAATCACTTTAGGCCATCTCGATATAAAGCATTTACAATGATTCACGAACCAGAACTTTTTAACGATCGCAGACGGAAAAAATCCATAACCTACGCTCGCCCTATTCTCGCTTTAATTACAACCAATCCCCAATTACTGTGTAAATATGTAGACACTCGTGTGGGATATTATTTATACATGTAGATTTTAAACTATATAATCGATATTCTGATTTATGTTCCGGCGGCCTCAGAGACGTTCTTTGTGAGGCGACTTTTTTACTGGTCGGTTTCTCTTCTTTTGCCATACCGATTTACATAAAATAAGCAACGAGACCCGTCCCATAACTCATCCCGGTGATGCTTTGAAAGGGAAGTGATGCCTTTATTGCAGTTCGTGTATGTACCTCTTGTTTGAAATGCCCGATCATGAATATTCCTTTGCATAATGTGACGTTTGGCAAATAGAAAAGTGCCGGATTGTGACACGGTATTGTGTCTGCAAATGATATAAATTGCCCTACAATTATACAGCCGTCACTGTCTTCATTATCTTGTCTAAGTGTTTTATTATAGATTCATAGTTAACAATTTGCGGTGCCGTATTTATAAATAATTATGGAGCATTTGAAAGAAGCTTAATTAAAAATCTCAAAATGATCCATAGCAACAGGCAAATATTGATTGGATAAGCTGTTGTTGTTGTTGGTGTAAATGTTTCGCAACAATTTTTTCAAAGATTTTTCATAAAGAGGGTAAAGCACTAATTGACCTTAAATCACTCAACTGGACTGGGCTGCTTACTTTAGGGGTGACCAAAACAGTCTTCCACTGGCCAGGAAAAACATACACAGCAAGAATTTATAATGTGACTTCACAAGGTAAGCATCTGCATATTAATACCATCCGATCCCGGAAACGTACTAGTAATATGCATCATATAATATAAATAAATGGTCATCTCCTACCCCCACGTGCTTCGGAAGGCACGGTATAAGTTGTTGGTCCCGGTAATCCGTCGAACACCTTTGGTTGTCGTTAAGCTTAAAGCTTAGGAACAAATAGATTAATAAACGTATTTATTTAGTAATCCCAAGGAGGAACTATCCCGTAAAAATGGATGGGAAAACATTCCATCAAAAACAATTGTCACGGAGCACCAAGTGACTGAGATGAAGAGACAGAAATCCAATTGCCATATCCTGTTTTACTTCTTCTGTCAGTTTCAAGCAAGAACTTAATACTTGAGGAAAAATTCCAGGGTAGTGGTTTAATATAGCCAGTTTTCGATTGAAACATGCTATTGAAAATTACACAGTATTTTTAGGGAATTTGGGAAGAATTTGGAAGAGAATTACAAGAAAAATTGTCTTAATATGGAAGACCAGCTACGCCAAGCTGAATATTATTATTGTGGACCTGTGCAAAGTAGTGAAGGAGAACAAAATAAAATTAAACCAATAAACTATACTTTAGAAACTTAAAGGAACTTATTATTATCTATTTTACAATATTATAAGTCATGAAATTGTGAAAAATAACGGAAAATGTAAGAAAACGATAGTTTATTATTCAATCCCCACCCCATTTCACTTTTAGTCGTAAGGGGTGGCGCGTTAAAATTGTCCAACGCAATAACGATTCAATATTTATTTATTTTTTACTCGGAAGCATCAAGTTTTTTTAATAAATTAGCGGAGACATAAAAATCTCAGAACGGGGTATTTTAGAATGTTTGGTTAGTAGTTAGCGAATACTGTAGTGGATGTAAAAAAATCATCCCTTAACATTACATCCTCACCGCACTTACAAACTGTCAAATAGGTTTTAAAATATTTCCAATAATGTGATAAAAATGATAATTTAATAGAATTTAATAAAGAAAATAATAAAATAGCATACTGGATAAATTGTAGGCGTGCAATCACAAAATAATGGGTTACATCAAAAGGTTTTTAGCTGTGACAAAAACAGCATCACTAAGAAATGGCAACAGGGGAACGTAGTTTCTAAAATATAAAAATGTTGGCCCTGGCTACTGGAAAATAGAAGGAGTGGCAAGTCCTAGAATTCATCCGCGACACTTGTACACCGATTTTGAAGAGGAGGTAAGTATACTGTGGCTCAATTTGGATATTTTTATAGGGTTCTCGAAAGCCGTAAGAGTTATCAAAAATCTGGTACAGCACTCTCGATCTCTTTTCTTGAAAAAATAATAAATGTCAAAACAGATCATGACTACCGCGATCGCTATCGGAGCTACCGGGTGATTTTCAGATTTTGCTCAGTTAGAAAATTACTCCCATCTCACTAACTCTATCAGAAATATCGAAAAACAAAAGGAAGGTTTTAACGGCAACTTTTTGGGCAGAGTGCGACTACGCCAATAGACGTAGTCGCAGCCTGTTCATATGCCTAATAGCGTATATGTATGTTTAATAAAATGGCCCATAAATTCCATATAAACGTCAAAAACTTGACTGCAAGCTAAAATAAACTACTTATACGATCGATTATGCTACACTTAAACTTAGGCAAACCAATCTACGTGAGCCCATATTACCTACCGTATGTTTATGAACGTACAGTTGATTAATTCATGTAAACAGAAACTAGTGAAATATCGTTCAGTGTAAACGATGCTGTGTCATCTTGTTGACAGTAAAATAATAAGCTAACCTAAGTTTTTTGGTGCCAAGAAACAAGAGTAAATTTAAATATAATTAGGGGTGGAAGTGCACAACTTTGTAAATTGCAAATATAGAGGCCTTTTCCCAGCAGCCAGAAGGACCATCAATCCACCAATCCATAAGGTAAGCAATTGTCCGTCTGTTGCAAATTAACTTACACCAACAACAATCATTTAAATAAATAAATTTTGAATAAGTACTTTAAATAAAAAAATATATAAAAACCAATACGTAAAAATTTCTAAATTAATTCTAATTCAATTAATTAATTTTACAGTTAATATTTCTCTTGTGTTTTTTCCATTAGGAATAAACTTCATTGCCGTAGGAGGGTAACATATTCAAATTGGACCCCCTCCCCTCCCCCCTTAGACCACTCGCTATTCAGACTACTGGAAAAGAAGGGGAAGGATATGGATTGCATATCAATGAGCAATAAGGTGAAGGAATGCAGCTTTTGACATAGAAGTAATAACTTGGAACAACCCTTATACCATCCCACTATTTAGAGTACTGGAGGATAAAGCGGAGGAGTATGAATCGTATATCAACAAACTGTGAATAAGGTTATAAAACTGTTAAATGTAAACATTGTACAGTTATCCTCACTATCGAAGTAAGGGAATGAATTTGAATCATTCTGTATAGGATTTT
>JAWQRJ010000582.1:0-19770 GCA_033557515.1 Diorygopyx duplodentatus | reverse complement strand
GATTTACTTCCGTAGCATATTGCACCTTAAACTATCACACCCCGTGTAAGAGCAGTATTCCGTTCCATAGCAAAGTTTAAATTCTTCCTTTCCCCGCGACGACGTCCCACCCTTCTTCGGCCATCATGGGCCACAAACAAAAACGGGACTCATCACTAAACATGACTTGATGCCATTCATGCGCCCAATTCGCTCGCTCGTTGCACCATTCCAGCCTGTGAGCGCGATGACGTGGAGTAAGGGGCAAACACAAAACTGGCCGATAGGATCGTAGACCAAAAGATCTTATTCAGTGATATACCGAACCCATAGATACTCTTCGTCCCAAAGTTTCAATCCACTGGTTGCCCGTGTGGTCGAAAATCTATCTCTTAGAGCCAAAATCCTAAGATGGCATTATTCGCGATCGGTGATCCTTCTACGATGTTCAGAGCCTTGACGGCGCTCATGGGTACCTTCTTCGGATCATTTTGACCATCATCTTAATACTGCCGTCACATTGCGACCTACTCGGTTAGCAATTTCACGAAGCGCAAACCCTGTTTCTCTCATTCCAATAATGCGACCTCGTTCAAAGTCGCTTAATTTGCGATAATTTGCAATTTGTCGAACTCTCGGCATTTTTGAGAAGATTGAAAGATGTAATGTGACAGAAAAACTAACCAAAGCGTAATAATTTTTATAAAGAAGCCCTTGGAAGTTTACTGATTTGAAGATTAAATTCACGAAGAAAATCAAGAAATCGTTCGGAATTTTTGGTTAAAATTTAAATCACTTCTTTATTACCTCAAAGCATACCTTATGTGCAAATTTCAAGTATATTGCTCCAGTAATACTGGGTGTTACGGTTTTTATTCAAATCAGTATATTTTTGCGATTTTCTCCCACTAAACGTGGTTTGCGACCCCATGTTCTATGCCAATTTTTCATCCTCTTGATGCCTACTATCACCCCTATGAATTTGTCGGTCGAATTCGGCAACACCCTGTATGTATATCCACTGTCAGGTTCGCATAACATTCTCACAAGTAAGCCATATTTACTAATCTTTCCTAGGTAGTAGACATGGAAACTTAGTTGACCTCTGTAAGGTATCATTGCTTCGTCCAATGAAAGATTTTGTTTCGGTTTATAAACTTTATCAAATTAATTTAAAAAAATTCTAGTATTGATTTTATTTTGAAAAGTGGGCTTGCGTTTTCTGTCGTTTTATCATCACCAGAAAAATTTAAGAATTGTACTATTTGACTGAATCTATTTCTGGTCATGACTTCACCAAAAATTGGTGTTTCAATGTGTGGATCAGTAGACCAATAATCGTTTATACCATTTTTCCTCACTTGTCCCATTAAAATATTGAAACCAAAAAATTGCTTCACTTCGGATATTGTTGTATCTTCCTACTGTTGAGTGTTTTTTACACATTTATATTTGTGCATATTTTGCATATAATATCTATTTGTTTCTGTTACTAATAATTCAAAAAAATCCTCACCAATAAACAAAGCCACCACTTCTGAAATATTTTCTGAATTTCTTGGAAACACTTTAACACCATCATTTCCCAAAACTCTATATCATCGGAATCGCTACTCTCAGATTCACTTATAATTGGTAAACATTTTCTTTTTATGTTAATTGGGCAGTTTCCATCATCGCTTTCACTTGTTTCATTTTCATCCCTAGATAATATATCAGCACATAACTCATTAGTCATTACATATATTGATGCATTCGAAATCGTCTTGTTCCATTATAAAGCAGGGTAAACAATTAAGTTAATAAAACAATTAATGAATGAATTCGTTTTGTTTAATAGTTCTGTTGTTCTAAAATAATCAACTATGAAACCATCGTGTTGATTTCTATTTACCTCTTTTTTAACTATTGCGTGGCAATTGTTTACTTTTGGCACCTGAGAATTTGAACTTTGCGCTTGCGCTAGATAAACAAGGATATACAGATATACCTGTGTCTTTCTAGTGGTGAAGAGAAACGGCCTGAAATCCCTTCAGTGTCTTTACGGTTCAGAGTTTTGTGGAATTTAATCATTCAGTCCATTCTCCGTTCATTGTTTAAAAATATTTCTATGGTGCTTTTTGGCTTCTGGTGATCGCCACGTCGTTGAAGAAACTCTCCGTTGACGTTTCGTCGCTCATTGCCTACGGCATCATCAGAACTAACTGATCATCAGTTAGTTTTTCGAAAAATGCAAAATAGAAAATAGAAACGGAGAGTTTCTTCAACGACGCTTCGATCACCGGAAAGCCAAAAAGTAACGTTTATTTCTTTGGTACTTTCGATGAAAAAATTTCATTTCATATATTTTTACGGTTTTTGGAAAATTATCTTCATTTAACCCTGCAATTTCTACAGGATGGTCTATAAAATACTACTGACAGACACTCCTGCAAAATGAAAACCAGTCAACAACAGGATGGCAGGATTGTTCATTTAATTTCGCTTCGTGGGCAATATTTTCTTCACTATAATTCCGACACCACAGGTATACAATATGGATTAATTTTTGTAGTGAGAAGTGGCTTCTTGCAAAAAAGGAGTCACTACGAAGACTTGTTGCGGTCCCACAGTCTTTGAACTTCCTGCGATACCCATCACCGGTTTGGCCTCGATGCACAAACGACATTTGCATACCGCAACCACACCGATAGCTACTATGCAGCACACACCTCTTCACTAGCCATTAAATGCAGCACTCAAGCATTGTTAGGAAGATTAAATCTTGCAAAGTCTGCACGAATTGCATCAATATCTAGGATTTCATTCTCTGGAATCAATTGGATGGGATCTCTGCCACCCATTTTTTCCAAGTGCCCTATACAAAACTAAAAAAGCATTTCAAACAGTTGGTTTACGGAAGTTCCATATTAATCCATGCAAAACCGTGGACAATTGCTTGCTTACCTCTTATGCCTAGAAAATACTTTAAATTAAAGTTAAATACTACTACACTAAATAAATACTCCTAAACTTAAAAAACTGAAAAACCCGAATAAGAATTACTACTATTGAACTAAAAAAACATGAAAATGACTCCTAAATAACCAACTTTTAATAATAATAATAATAAGCTACTACTGCAGGAAATACACGAATAAAAGAATGAAATGATAAATGCTACATGTACCATTTATTAATCCCAAAAATTAAAACATTTGTCCCTGTTAAAAAAAAGGTAATCTAAGCTAAACAGCACATTCAGAAAGCACTTTGAAGAAATTTGAATGTTTTAAAATAATTTAATGAAACGTAACCTATTAGTATGTTTACATCAGCAGGGTCAGCAGGAATTTCAGGCCTTTCCCTTCACCAGTAAAAAGACACAGGAATATCTGTCTATCCTTGTTTATTTTGCGCAAAGTCCGAATTCTCAAGTCCCTGAAGTGAACAATTGCTATTCGTATCACTGATGATGTTTGATATTAACTAAGTATGTTTATTTTGATACAAACTAATTTTTAGAAGCACATGCTATTGAATGGATTTTGTTTTTTCCACACAAAAAAGGACAAATTCCTAACTTTTAAACTGCCATTTTATTAATTTACCTCTAGATCTTTCTTAAATATTTTAACGTCATTTGCTTATGCCTGGTTGCACAAAGCACAGATCGTTAGCAAGCCGTTAACCAATCAGATTAGAGAATTCAAATTTGAAAATTTGAATTCTTTAAACTGATTGGCTAATGACTCGTTAATCACTGATTAACTTTATGGAAATATTTTGTGCAACGGGGCATTAATATATTTTTAATTAACTTACCGATACTCCAACTTTTAACGCTTATATAAGTACCTAGGAAAGACAGCATGCTATAATTGAACATTTAGTTTAATCAACTTTCTCAGTATTAGAATTTTAGGATATGCAATGTGTGATAAGATTTTACCCGCACCCTATACCTAACGTTAAAAATGATGGACATAATTGAAAATTGCTGGCCTTAATTCACAAACACATTTGGCCGCACCCGACAATTTATTATTGTGACCCCTGGGTCTCAAACGGTTAAAGCCTAGCTATTTACTGCTTTCATTTGCAGAATTCAGCTGGGCAACCAGGTAGAAGTAGATCCTGAAGACATCCATGTAACCTTCGATGATGTGAAAGGCGCAGATGAAGCAAAACAAGAGCTGAAAGACGTGGTCGAGTTTTTAAAAAATCCTGAAAAATTCTCCAGTCTGGGCGGTAAACTGCCAAAAGGGGTGCTGCTGGTGGGGCCACCTGGTACTGGTAAAACATTACTTGCCCGGGCGGTTGCTGGTGAAGCCGGCGTTCCTTTCTTTCATGCAGCAGGTCCTGAATTTGATGAGATATTGGTCGGTCAGGGTGCAAGAAGAGTACGTGATTTGTTCAGTAAGTTATTTCATTTGATTTAATTATGAGATGAATAGAAGTCATACATGGCGCTCCGGAAAGAAATAAGAGTAAGCTAACTTTAGAAGTCAGCTAACTAACTTTTTTCCATTTAGAAGCTGCAAAGGAGCGAGCACCCTGTGTGATATTTATTGACGAAATTGATTCTGTCGGTGCAAAACGTACTAACAGCGTGCTACATCCGTACGCGAATCAAACTATAAACCAACTGTTGAGCGAAATGGATGGATTTCACCAGAATGAAGGGGTTATAGTTCTGGGTGCCACGAATAGAAGGGACGATTTGGATCAGGCTTTGTTGAGACCAGGAAGATTTGATGTCGAAGTAATACATTTAATTTTTGTCACATAGTTTTTTAATTGGACATTTTTTGCTTATTGTGAATATTTTTTTGAAGGTTACAGTTCCTACACCGGACTACACTGGTCGGAAAGAAATTTTAAATTTGTACTTAGGAAAAATTTTAGCTAAAGAAGTTGACGTAGAACTATTAGCAAGAGGTACAACTGGCTTCACAGGCGCAGACTTGGAAAACATGGTTAATCAGGCTGCTTTGAGGTAAATTTTTAATATCATAAATGCAGATAGATTACTTGAACATCCAGAGTTTATAACTTTATAACTTGTTAAAGCCGTTTTTGAAACTGAACCAACTCTGCTGGCTCACCCAAATGTGTGCATTTTCAGGGCGGCAATAGACGGTGCAGACTGCGTCAGCATGAAGTACCTGGAGAACGCGCGCGACAAGGTGCTGATGGGGCCCGAGCGCAAGTCGCGCATCCCCGACGAGGAGGCGAACCAGATAACGGCGTACCACGAGGGCGGGCACGCGATCGTCGCGTTCTACACGAAGGAGAGCCATCCGCTGCACAAGGTGACGATAATACCGCGCGGGCCCAGCCTCGGCCACACGGCGTACATTCCCGAGAAGGAGCGCTACCACGTCACGAAGGCGCAGCTGCTCGCCATGATGGACACGATGATGGGCGGCCGCGCCGCCGAGGAGCTGGTGTTCGGCCCGGACAAGATCACGTCGGGGGCCAGCTCCGACCTCAAGCAGGCCACGTCCATCGCGACCCACATGGTCAGGGACTGGGGCATGTCGGACAAGGTCGGGCTGCGCACGATGACGGAGAGCAGCAAGCCGTTCTCCGGGGATGTACTTGGACCCGCCACCAATGAATTGGTGAGTAGAAGTTGTCGACGTAGTGTGAATTAATCAAAGATGAAAAATTAAAGCAAAATGGTTCTAAAACTTCAAAACTATTGGGCATTATAAGTGCTTGAATTTAGAAAATCAATCATTTGTAGCTTAACGTTATTTAGGTGTTCGTAATATTGTGTATTATACATTCACTACGTTCGTTAATTTTTCTGGAATTAAGCGGATAATTTGGGATAGTTTGCAGAATCTTGCAGATATTTACAAATTATTTTGTTCAGATAATAATAACAGTACCTGGTAGACCGAGCTAGCGCTCGGTCTATCAGGTACTCCGAGCTCCGCTCGGACTTTGAGTGTTTGTCTAAGGTTGCATATAAATGTATCCTAATAGGCTATGTAATTGTACTTGGGGCTTTGCTGGCTTTCCTACCTACTATTAATTCTTTTGTTAGCTATTCCTTGTTTCAATTTCTACTATTAACAGTTTTTATGAACGTGTTTCTGAAGAGAAGCCAAGAAACTGAACAAAACAATATTAAACGGAAGCTTGCCTTTTGTTCTTGAGATACATCAAGTACACGAAATATTATAATATTATACTCATATCAATGATCCTTCATGTTCAGTTCAAGGTATGTTTTTTTTACTCCAGATTCGTATATAAAAAACACTTGTATGGTTAGATGAATTTTTGCTTTCTACAATATTTTCCTACCGTTTCAACTGCCTTTTTACAAATTTACCGAGCGATTTGTTAAATATTCTAAAATCGATTACTTTCCTTGTTCATTTATAATGTTAATTCATTTAGCAACACTTCAACAGCCCTTAAGATCTGGTATTTTATTTTTGAATTTGGGACTTTTCTCTAACTACATACTACCTAACCATTGCTTAAAATTGTATTTTTATGTTGTTTATAAAGATTGATAGATATCAGTCTTTATAAACAACATAAAAATACAAAGATTCTTATCTAGATGCATACATAAAAATGAAATAAATTCAATTAAACATACTTTTGTTTACTTCTCAAATTACTAATAAATTATATACCTATAAAATAGATAACCGGTGCACAGAGCTTTCCCTGTGTATCAGATATATAATGCCATGTTGCTTCTAAAAATTGAATAACTATAAGCCTTTTAATCACATTTCGTTCTTTCCTTCTAACGTAATCAACTAAGGCCATCCTTTTGATTTCTATTTTACCGCTATTGCTTTAATATCTATTATTCTTCATTTTATTAACGTGTTTTTGTATATTCAGTTCTTACATTTTTATCATTTTATATTTGTATCACTGACGACGCTTGATATTCGCTAAGTATGTTTATTTTGGTACAAACTATTTTTTAACACATATGCTATTGAATGAATTTTTTCTTTCCACACAAAATGCGGATTCCCTTTTAAACTGTCATTTTATTAGAATACCTAGGTATTTGTTTAATTTTTTTTTAACGTCACTTGCTTGATCCGTTAATTAATGCTTAACATATTTTTAATTATCTTACTGATGCTCCAACTTTTAACGCTTATACAGGGTGTCCGGTAGGTAGATGTAGATATTTTAAGGAACGTTAAGGGGGTTTGTTGTGAATATTCTGGACCACATATGCTTATGTGCAAAGGGTCATGGTTTCAATAATAACACCTTGTATATTATTACATTTTTGGATTCCTTATGGAATTTATGGTCCATTTTATTAAACATACGTATGCCCTAAGTCGCACCGTTCAGAAGTTATTTCTAAAATAGATCGCGGGGATTAGGTGAGAGAATGATCTAATTCTAAGTATTTGTGCAATAAAACAAATAAAAATAAGTGCACTAAAAGACATAGACTGTGCTTTATTTGACCTCCAACCGCACAGACTCTTAATTAAGGCGCTTAAACACAATTTTGCCAACAGACAATTCTCTCATCTAATCGGGGAAGTTAGGTGAGAGAATTAGAAAATTGTGTTTAAGCCCCTAAGAAGCGGTTGGAGGTCAAATACAATACAGTCTATGTCTTTAGCGCACTTATTTTTATTGTTTTATTACACAAATACTTACAATTAGATTATTCTCTTACCTAATCCCCCCGATTTATTTTAGAAATAACTTCTAAACTGTGAGATTTACGATATATGTCTGTTTAATAAAATAGACCATAAATTCCATAAGGTACCCAAAAATGTAATAATATACAGGGTGTTATATTAAAAAAAACACAATGTTGCAAATATCTCTGAAACCATGACAACTTTGCACATAAGCATATGTGGTCCAAAATATTCATAACGAACCCCCTTAACGTTCATTAAAATATCTACATCTACCTACCGGACAGCCTGTATAAGCACCTATAAAAGACGGCATGGTATGATTGAACATTTAGTTTAAATTTAATCTTAAAATTTTCAACTTACGCAGTATTAGAGGTTTAGGATAAGCGATTTGTGATAATGTTTTACCTACACCGTATACATCACGTTAAAAATGATGAACATAATTGAAAATTGCTGGCCTTAATTCACAAACATATTTGGCAACACACGACATTTTATTATTTATTGTTCTTTGTTAACCATTGTATTTTAATTTTTAATGTTACCAATTTTTATTAACGTCGAAAAAATATAAAAAAATCAATCAAACATTTTTTAGATGCAATTTTTGTCTGGAGGTAATCGAGCACCTGCAAATTTTATCATTTCGTATTTGTAATACTGATGCTTAATATTCAAAGTTAAACATACTTTTGATCCCAATAATTTTTTTGCATATAAAAAGTATTCATTTATTACTCGCGTTATTGTTAAATACCTGAATCGACCGATTTGCTGAGTTTCAAGTTGCAAGTTCTTCCGATTTTGAATTTGGCGTGGACATAAATTGGCGGACAATCGCGGTATTTTCTAGGGATTTTAATGTATGATACCCTAACTTTGACAGTTAGCTGTCAGCGCTAACCTTACATATTTTACATCAATATACGCCTAAAATTGCATCAAAATCGGCATATACACGCGTCTCACGAATAACACATTGAACATGGGTGGGAACTAATCATGATATTACGGCAAAAACAGCGAAAATTGAAGACGGGTGTTCAAATACAAATCTGGTTACTTTCAGATCATTCTAGTTATTTTTTTTTGTAACCAGCGCTAAGGCAGGTATACATCTACCGCGTAAACGTACCGATGAGAGCGATTTTTTCTTTAATTTCACCGAACCAACGCAGACTGCTAATTGTGAGCATAATCGAAAGTCGAATTATCGTGATTCTATGTATAATTAAACGGAAAGGTCCAAATCTATTCAGCGCATGCGGTTCATCCGATGCCCCCCAATATTAGTCGAAGCACCATTTTTTTCAGTTGTTTCAGTCACATTACCCGTCAAAAATTACCGATTTTAAAACGCTCAAAAGCGATATAAAATGATTTTAGTGAAAGTCGAGACATATCTCAATAGATTCGTGGCACCGCGTTATCGATATCCTGCAAATATCGGCCGGCAGCTGAAAGCCGTTTTCCCGGGCTGAGGAATTCATACACACCCACCCACATACATACATACACACAAACAAGATTTGCGTGTTTAAGAATATTAGATTCCAATAATCGAGAGCACCAGTGGGTACTTTTGGAGTTAAAATATACTCCGAGAATGAACTTTTGCAAAAATTTACATACGGAGGAATCATAATCTGTCTTTACTGTTGTCATAACACCTAGTGAACGATCCACCCTGAGAAAATTATCATCTTTTTCATATACAATTCAAACGATTTTGGTCACGCCTATAAAGGCTTACATAACAGTACTTGCTGTTTCTCAGTGTAAACATCGAAACTACCCTGTATTTGACTAATTCCAGTGACTGGTATATACCTTCATTTAGTAATTATCATGATCTGTGCTATCATTTTTGTGCTATCATTTGTGTAAATGTTGGCCAATCTTTTAAATGTTTTGGCATTATTTCACATAATACTGTCCTACTTCCGATGAAAGCACAAACTACAACAATAGGTTCATTAAAATTCCTTGAACAGTAAAGTGTACTGGATGATTTGAACTTCATTTAAATAATTCTACTATCAATCTTGCTACAACGATTGTAACAAACAACTGATATAATTTCGGTCATCTACAGACTCCCTTAATCTCCGAGTTTCGTACAAAAAAAAATGGAGACCACGTTTAGTACTATTGATTATATATTACTCATGCTAACACTTTTACTGAGTTTAGCTATAGGTTTGTACCACGCAGCCTTCAGGAAACAAAACTCCGCTATAGAATATCTTCACGGTGGAAAGAAAATGAACTATTTAGCAGTGTCGTTCTCAATCACTTCAAGGTTTGATTTTTTTTACATTGTAATGTTCATTTAGCGCCAACTCTTGTTTTAGCTTGCTATCTGGAATTACTGTTACAGCAGTACCAACTGAAACATATGTGTATGGAATACAGTATGGGTGTCTAGTTGCCATATTAACTCTAGTAGTTGGACCGCTGAACTACTTTTGCATAATGCCCGTGTTCCACAAACTGCAGTTGGCCAGTATTTACCATTACTTGCAAATTAGATTCGATGGTCATGTGAGGTTGTTGTCTTCTTTCATATACATCTTTTACGTTGTTTTGCATACGACGATGGCCATTTACGCAGCAAGTCTCATAATTTCTCAGGGTACGTTATATCCGCGTAACCTTACCCACTTGATTTAGGAATTACCTAGTCTTAAATTATATTTTTATGCTTAACAATGTACTAAATATATTCTTTTTTAGTTACAAACATCACAGAGCACATAATAACTCCAATAATTTCCATAGTCTGCATCACTTACACGCTTTTTGGAGGTATTAAAGCTGTTGTATGGACAGATGTCTTACAATTTTTTGTTATGATAATTTCCATTGGTGCAGTACTTGTCATTGGAGTAATAAATTTAGGTGGCGTCCAAAATATCTGGGATATTAGTTACCGTACCGGCAGATTCCACATAGAGTACGTTTTTTTAAGAATTTACCACTTCTTATTTCTTCTAATTAGTTTTGACGTAGATTTTACCAAGAAAGATACAGTTTGGGCCATTAGCAGTGGCATGCTCGTTCGTAATCTGGCATCGTACTGCTTCAATCAGGCATCTGTTCAGAAATTTATGTCTTTAGAAACGATGAAGGATGTGAAATAGTACTTGGTGCGAACACGAAAATTTACAAGTTTTGACTGTGTTTTTTTTAGTGCCACAATATGGTCTCTTCTTGGAATAGCGTCAATATTCATTCTTTGTGTATGCTGTGGATTAGTAACCGTTGCTGAATACGTTTTCTGCAACCCTGTCCTAGCTGGAAAAATCAAGAAACGTGACCAATTATTAACCTATTACGTCACATACGCAGCAAAAGTAATCTCTGACTTAACAGGTTTATTTGTTGCTGGTACCCTGAGTGCTGGATTAAGGTGAAAAATAAAATTACAATTAAAATGCTACCAGAATTAATTTTACTATTTTCAGTTCTATTTCAGCCGACCTAAATAGCTTATCCGCCGTAGTGTATTATGACTTTCTGAAACATTGCTTGCCGCACAATATTGTTAAAGAACATGAAGTAACTATTTTAAAAGTAATTGTTGGTGCAGCTGGACTATTGTGCATATCATCTGTATATATCGTGGAAAAATTACGAAACAATATCCTTCCATTGTTTATCAGTTTTATTGGATTAACTACTGGTCCTATGGCCGGATTGTTTATTGTTGGATTATTTATACCAAGCACAACTTCGAAGGTAATTAAGCACTGATACTCAATATACCATAAAGTATAAAGTACATTTCAGGGTGCACTATACGGTGGAATAACGTCATTGGTGATTCTAAGTTGGTTAGTACTAACTTCAGAATGGTATAAAATGAATGGGTTAATAAAACACCCTACTCTACCAATTTATACAAACAGTTGCCAATCTACGGTAGAAATACTGAATGTAACTACAAAAAACATAACTAATTCAACAGAAATATTATCAGTATACAAAATATCGAATCAATATTTTGCAGTTATAGGAGTAATTCTGGTTGTTGTTATTTCTGCAATAGTGAGTCCGTTTACAAAAGAAGAGAACCGTTCTATTTCAGATGATCTAATAAGTCCAATTGTGCGCTCTGTACAAACTAGTCAAGGAAGCTATGAGAGTGTAAAAGCGTCTTTGCAAAAAAACGAGTTGTAAATTACAGGTGATTTGATCTTTTAAAAACTATTGCAAGAAAGAAACAAATTTAGAAATTAAAGCCTAACTTTACGATATGAAAACAATGAATATGTTTCGTGTTTAAAAGAATCATCTGCGTATATTATTAATGCAGATTAACCATCAATAACCATTAATTCACACACCCTAAACTTTTGAAAGCGAATATTAACCAGTAAAAACGATGACTATTATTTGTTCCTTAATACTGTATTTGTTTACAATTTTCTTCTAGTTTTGTACTCAATAAAGCGATGTTTATAAAACTCCTCAATTTTACATGAGCATAACGTGTTTTAAATAGAAAACTACTTCATTATTTCTGGCAAAAACACCTGCAAGATTTCGCCATTTTTGGTGTTGCAAGTTGCTACTGCCTGAAGCGTCTAATTTGAAGTGCCAATAATATTACTTTTATTGCCGCTATCGTGTAACAAGGCCAGCAATTAGTGCAGCTTGCAAGAGTAGCATTTTTCTAACGTGAGGATCGCTAAGCATATCGTAATGACTAAACCACCATCATGATGCAAATTTTCTAATTAGTACGCAGTGTCCGTTAGAAAGACTACTGACTTCTTAGGTCTCTATTAGTAGAATTCTTAAGGTTAATATATACATAAGGGTAATCAAATTTTATGTGTATAAGCAATGTAAGCTTTAATTGACCCACTGTGCAAAATATAGGTTGGAAGCGCATTCAACATTTTCTTAATCGCTGGCTGATTAATAACTTATTCTTGTGTTATTAGTTACTTATTAGTCAGTATTTATTAGTTTTCTCGTCTAATTTTAAGATATAAATATTTTCATATTGATCAATCTATGTTAAACTTAGCATATAATAATGTAATAATTCTAAAAAAATACTACTGCCATTTAAAATTGATAAAAAAATCGCATTATTACTTAATGGCTGATATTTAAGAACAAAAACTTTGCAGACTTATTTGAGATTATTAATGAATTATTCTGAGTATGGTAATTTATTTACAGTAAATATCCGACAAATTTAGAAACAGCAATGTCTTTTGTTTTAGAAAAACAAAATTGGCTGTATTTGTGTAAGCAAAACACACAATGACTCTCCGAAATTAAAACCAATACCACCAGGTAAAATTTTAGAACCATTTGAATCTAGAGAAAATGTAAAAGTAATTTATAAACCAGTGTATTTACTAATTCCAAATAATAATAATCAAATTAACAGGCATACATTTAATCAACCTCAAAACTTTAATCAATTTCCAAACAAAAATTTCAATCAACCATATCGTACATTTATTCCGAATTTCCACAGAATGCACCTATGACAATGAGAAATCCAAATTTTAGATCACCAGGTAATACAACTTTCAAAAACATTGGTTTACAGCCAAATATCAGATATAAAGATAACCACCAAAACGCCCAAGAGACGATATGAATAATTTACAGCTTAACGACAATGTATTTTATGACGAACAAACTTGTGAAAAGAGCGAAAATAACATTTCAGAAGCAGAAAATGCAGGTGAAATAGCAAATGAGGATTTTTGCGAAAGAGGCTCGGAAACAATATTGAAACAATAGAACTAAATATGCAAAATTTAAATAGATTACTTTATATCATTATCCCTTAATTAAATAATGCGTAATATATTAATCGACACAGGAGCCTCAGTTTCAAATTTGTCACAAAATTTAGTAGAAATTTATTTTCAAGATTATATTTTGTGTCAACCTTGTTTAATCAAAACAATTCATGGAAGCACGCGAAATGATTATAAAATTCAAATCCCGAGTTTACAAATTTTTAATGACCCAGATTATCTATATACTTTTAGTATCATAGATTTTTCTGACAAATATGATGGCATCAATCATTGGTAGCGACATTTAAGAAATGCTAAACGCAAATTTAAATTATAAACATAAAATTCTAGAAACACCATATGCAACCATTGTATTTAAATTAAACAATCCCGCAATAGAAATCCCAGCGAGGACAAGACAGATAAGTAAAATCCCAGTTCAGCGTAGTCAAGGTTAGTTTATATTAAACCATGTGGAACTAATGCAAAGTGTAGAACCCCGTATTATTTACATTATATTATAATTTCATTGCTGTATTGTTTCAATTTACTGTAAAAAGTGAGCTTACTGTGAAAAGCGAGTTACCTACTTTTAGTAGTGAGCCATTTTCATATAAAAAAAAATTAAATTTACCACCAAGTTGGCCAGGATATTATTTTTTAAAAAAATTTCACCAGTCGTTGGATACTCGTTATAATTACATAATTAGTTTTCTGCTTACTTCGGTCCATATTTATGGTATAATAAAACTGCATAGTTTTTATAAGTTACTACATATACTAAAATATAACAAAAATTGTATGAAAATGGCTCACTACTAATTTTTTTTAATGTGCTACCAAACATTTGGAAAAAACAATTTTGAAACAAAAATTGGGGCCAACTTGACAAAATTTGCAAAAAAAACTTGGTTTATATGAAAACGGCTAACTACTAAAAAATTTCAATGGAATCCCAAACGGTCACCATTTTAATTAATCATCAACTTATTCTCTATAAATTTTGTACTCTCCTCCTGATTTCTTCTTTTTCTCCACTCCAGAGGATGAACACTCCTTGTTCTTATAGATGTCAGGTCTTTCTTAAACATGTTCATTTTTGTTTATAAATTTTAGCTGAAAAATTGAAAATTTAATCTGAAATTTAGTTAATTTGCTGCATTGGCCCGCACTTTTTTTAAATCTTTATTAAACGTAAGGCCGCCATCTATTACCGGGTAGATGAACTATTTGGCGTTTCTCGTCTCTTTTTGGAGTCTAACCTCACTTTTACCTGTCAAAAAGTCAAAGTAGTTAAAAAACAAAACTACACCCAAACGTTCATCACAATTTCAAAACAAATAAGTAAACATCAATTTCAAACATTGCAATCCCCATCTTATAACAAAACAAATATTTTAGATTTCAACCTAAACTTCTTGCAATGGAGATGCGAGATATAACCTACAACAAAACGGACTACGTAGAAACGGCGTCCGGGAATAAAGTAAGCAAACAAACCGTTCTTTGCGGTTCCCAAAACATAGTCCTCCAGGGAAGGGTCATCGTGCAATCGGAAGCTATCATCCGGGGAGATTTGGCAAACGTAAAAACCGGTCGTTATTGTATAATCGGTAAAGGGGCCGTCATTCGGCCACCGTACAAAAAGTTCAGCAAAGGCGTAGCGTTTTTCCCGCTTACGATGGGCGACAACGTTTTTGTCGGGGAGGGTTCGGTCGTGAACGCCGCGGTGGTGGGATCGTACGTTTACATTGGAAGAAACTGCGTCATCGGACGCAGGTGCGTCTTAAAGGACTGCTGCATCATCGAGGATAATACCGTGCTGGCCCCGGAAACTGTCGTCGCGCCGTTCTCCCGGTACCGGGGAAAACCTGGAATCCATTCTGGGGACGTTCCAGAATGCCAAATGGACTTAATGATTGATTTTACTAAAGATTACTATCAGCATTTTGTTCCGGCAAAGTTAATTTAAATAGAAATTATATTTTTTTGTTATTGTATGAAAGTAAGTATTAATATATTTATATAATTTTTTTGCTACAAATAATAAAAATGCTTAAAAATAATTGAGAAAATTTTATGATTTATTTAACTAATAAATATCTCTACTGCGGTGCTTTGGTGCTGTTTAGCACTAAAACATTTTTATTTTTTAAATGCCACACATTCCTCCTTTTTGTTTAGGTTGGCCTTGAAAACAGATTTGCTGGGGATAATTGTTAATTGTTCACCAGCCGTAAAAAATTAAATATTACTGCCCGTAAAACTTGACAACTTTAATAGACAAAAGTGCATTAAATCTAAAATTGTTAACATTTCAATTCATTTATTATTCAAATTTTATGTACCTCTAAACCAGGGTAAACTTGTGAAGGTTAGCTACTTTTTGAGGTTAAGTACATATAATTTAACGTTTTAATTTCTCTTCCAGGATAAAAATGAACTATTTCTCAATTAGCAGAACTGCAAGTAATACTACTATCAAATTAGGATTATTAGTATTATCAATTTACCTATGGAAAAAATATTTTCAGCTTCGGAAAAATTACAAGAAAGCCGTTGAAGAACAGCGTTCTAAATACAGGCACCATAACACAGTTGTGATTTATTCGAATATAAAGGGGGTTACAGGTTGGCCCGGATATGAAATCAATCCGTACCAAATTAACTTCAAGGAGTTGCGAAGAATATTCGAACCTATTACCCATTTTATCAATACCGCAGAAGAAGCTATCGACATTGCCATGATGGTGATAAGTTCGCCTATTTTGACAAACACTATAATAGCTACATTGGAGAGAGGCGTTAGGGTCAGGATAATATTGAACTATGACCACAGCGAAAATTCTTCGATTACGAAACTTATCAAACACGGTAAGAATAATTAATTGTAATTCATTTTAATATGCAGCAATAATAGTACACAAACAATTGCTGCTAGTAAACAAACAATTGCTGCTAGTACACAAACAATTGCTGCTAGTACACAAACAATTGCTGCTAGTATACAAACAATTACTGCTAGTACACAGTATTCGAAATTAATTTCTGTTTTGGCATTCTTTAAAATATAGTTGAAAAAAAACTATTGCAAAATGTTCTCAATGGGCTTTCTGGCCATTTGCAAAAAAAACTGAAATAAGGATTAAGGCTGTGCGATTTATTTCAAAGCAAATGTACAGCTGCAGACTCTGCAGATTCTCATATTTGTTCGAGTATTATGTCGTAACCCAAGAACGGTTAAAGATATTTGCACAAGGTAGAATTCATTTGAAAAATGAGAAATTGCAAATTTTTCACTTTTCAGTGAAAAAAATAGAGTGACAGTAGAGATTTGCCTTTGAAGTAAAAAAAACATTTTTTTGAGCCAAAATTTCGACTTTGAAAACTTATAACTTCAAAACTTGTAGTCGCTTAGAAAGATTTTTGTATGGATTTAAAGGGCATTTACAGTTTTGATTTAACACGCTTTACAAATAAAAATTCAATTCCTTTTTCTATTGCATTTGATTTAGCACAGTTAAAAAGATTTATTTGATTCAAATTTTATTAAAATTATTAATTTTTTTAAAATTAATTAAAACTGTTAGCAGACAGTTTTATCATATATCATATCGTTTTATCTTTATTATACTAGAGATTCTATTAAAGAAAAAAATGTAAAAGCAATGATAATATGGATAGAGGAAAATAGCCAAAAAAGGATACCAGTAGACGGAAACACTATCAAACAGAAAGCAATAAGAATTTATAAACAGATAAAGGAACAAGAACCTTCTACATCGGCGCAATCAACTCATGATAAGAGCTTTTCTGCAAGCACAGGTTGGCTAACAGGAGTTCTCCAAAGACATGCACTTCATAACATAAAGATCATGGGCGAAATTGCTTCTGGAGATGAAAAGGCTGCCAAAGAATTTCCTCCGAAACTTGCAAAAATTATTGCCGATGGTGGATACCTTCCAGATCAGGTCTTCAATGCAGACGAAACTGGCGTTTTTTGGAAGAAAATGCCGAACAGAACATATGTGGCAAAATCACAAAAAAGTGCTTGAGGTTTTAAAGCACAGAGAGATTGAGTTATATTTTTATTTTGTTGTAATGCTTCAGGAGGCTGGATACTGAAACCCTTGCTTGTCAATCGTGCACTCAAGCCTCGAGCAATGAAAGGTTTCGATTTTGATTCATTACCGGTTTATTGGATGGCGAATAAAAAAGCTTGGGTAACGACTAACATTTTTACAGAATGGTTCAATAAATGTTTTGTCCCAGAAACTAGAAGATATATGAATGAACCTGACCATCAATAGTTGGAACATGAAAATGTACAAGTTTTGTTCTTGCCACCAAATACGACATCCCTAATCCAACCTCTGGACCAAGGAATTATCGCAACATTCAAAACTTACTACATCAAGCGAACATTCCAATATATTTTGGAAGCAATGGACAAGGATAAAACCCTTACAGTATAACTGATGCCTTGAAAAAGTTTTCTGTTAAGGATTGCTTAACACATGCTGCTTTGGCTTTAGCTGAATTACATCCATCAACCTTAAACGTATGTTTGGAGAGCGATTTGGCCAGAATGTGTCAAAAGAAACAATTATGTGGCTCCAAATACGAACGAGTATCCCTCTACAATCACTTTGGCACACGCAGTTGGTGAAGAGGGTTTTGATGACTTGGCTGCTGAAGACATCGATGAACTGCTAGTTGCCAAAGTTATTGGCAAAGACGAAATAATACATGGTGCCCCAGAGAATGTTGAATTTACAGAAAGCTGTGATAGTGATGAATCAGTTCAACTCACTGCAAGTTTAATTCAAGAAGGACATGCAAACTTGCAAATAAATTAGGAAACCATTTCATCACAAACGATCCCATTACCGAAAGGGCTTCACAATTCTGCTGTGAACTGAAGTTGTGTATGGCTCGTTATAAAGAATTATATAAAGAGCTATCAAAAACTGGATAAGAACAGCTCATAAGAGATTTTTTTGTTACCAGAGATATCGAACCACTAAGAGAAAGTTCTGTTCTTGTTGAAGATATCACGGACAGAACCCCAATTTTGCAAAGTGCTAATGACACAGAGTGGTGATAGTGATTTTAAACCCATTCTGCGCCAACGAACATGTCTTATGTCTGATGATGACAGCGAATAAAGTTATGGTTTATTAATCACCTTTACCGATTTCAATTTCACGTTCTTGGATTTTTGTTAATTTTTATTTTGTTTTATTTTTACTTTAAAAATTAAATTAAATGGATTAAATTTGTTGTTATAAAAACTCTCAATATTACATACACACAACTGTTTTTTTTTAAATCCTTTTATTTCATTAATTTTTTATAGCTTTTAAGGATATGGAACCAAATCTCCCATTTTTACATATACACAATGTTTTTTTTACACGGTTTTATATTTACATAGTTTCGATGCATTCTAGAGTGTGTAGTATAGCTATTTTTGACCAATTCCATTGTATCCAAGGCTTTCTTCACTTGTGATACAATGCTTAGGCAAAAAAATGCTTTAATCTCATGGGGAGTTAGAGGGAACCATTCTTCCGGTAACTTTTTTTAGTGCAGTTTACTTTGTTGGTCCTGTTCTTCACACATGTTTACAAAAGTGCGAAACAACATACATTAGACTCTTCAAATATGGTAGACTGTCTCCATCATACGATATAAATTCTCTTTGGCTATTCTTTGGATGTGTACTTAGCATTATACAAATTTTTAAATGTTAATAAGGTATCCTTGTGAAGACTATGAACTATATGTTTCTATTACCTTGAATTTGGAATTGAAAAAGTTTTCAGTTTTTTCAGATCTTCCATCATTCTTCAAACTTTTGCAGAAGACATTTCATTATAGATTACAATGGCATCATTCGCATATAGGACAATCTTCCCTTTTAATTCGACATCTGCAATTTCATATTTCTAGATTATAAACAATGTAGGTGACCCATGTAGGAAAACATGGATCCCTTTGGTATACTAGTCATGATAGTTTGGCTACCCTTGGCTTTCAACAATGATTATTTTTACATAAGTCATGATCAACCGGTGTTCTGCGGAGCACTAGTGCTCCGCAAGCATTCCGGAAGTGTTCCGCGAAAATTATAGTTAAAGTAACTAGAATATTACTTTATTGACGCCAACTGTTGGCATAACCAGATGCACAACACATCATTGATGGCTGCCTACTATAAATATCTAAGCACTATACTTTGTCACCCGCTACTCTAGTACCTTCTCACTTTTGCATTGCATTTCAGTGCTTCGCTGGATTACAAAAGGGACCGGCGCATGTCTATGATTCGTGTGTTGTGTAAAAGTGAGATTCTATTGTGCATATTT
>JAWQRJ010000581.1:0-19775 GCA_033557515.1 Diorygopyx duplodentatus | reverse complement strand
ACTTAATCGTTTTCGAGATATTGAATATTTCTTCAAAATTACGTAATCCAAAATAACTTAATTAGGACCTTTTCACCAACAATTACTCGTGCTTTATTTTTTATCTTCAAATTTTCTTGTACCTCTAATATTTCCAGAGATTTCTTTGATTATATGAAGAAAAAAATAATTTTTAGATGAAACTGAGTCGTGTTGCAATTTTTTGATTTTCTCCTTAATTTACTCGTTTTAAGAACATATTGTGAGATAAAATTGTAAGGTGTTGTAATCTCTTGTTTTTCTCTTAAATTTTTCGATTTAAAAACATATTCTAGACCATTTCTTACAGAGAATTAACTGCTCTTTCTTTTTCTATCAAGAACTGTCGATGTATTTCTTCTACTTTAGCAGATATCGTCCATCGAAGTTATGAAATATGTAAATATTAGATTTAAGAAGCTTTTGCAATTTCTAAAGCAGTTTGAAAACTTTTCAATTGGATTTCGATACAGCAAGCGGGGTGAAGGGAACAATGATGTTTAATCTAAGATTTTCTATATTTTAGCTGACAACAATATCTTTTTAAAAGGTATAATTAAGTTATGGAATTTAGGGAAGTTCGGGAATATTATTATTATTACACTGGGAATTAGTTTATGTTAGTATATTGGAAAATAATTATTATCTGAATGGACAAGTGTACATTGTCAAAGGTTAAGTAGGAAGGGAACTAAAAGATAAAAATATTTTCAATAAGCTGAGGGTTCCGGTTATACCGGAAGTTGACTTAAGTGGAATAACCCCAATTTTATTTTATTTTCTTAATCCATATTTAATTTTCAACAACTTTCGTAATGCGTTTGCCAGGCCTAAACTTAATCGTTTTCAAGATATTGAATTTTTCGCAAAAATTGTGCAACCGCAGAAACATTTTGAAAAAATCGAATTTTCAGAATTACACTTATGAGATAATGTTCATACTTCATTAACCATTAGTTGAGATTTTGAACTTTTCAGAAATGCACCCGGTGGGACCTTCTTGTTACAACATTGAATTTTGAAATAAGAAAACTTTAAATGACAAAAAGTGATTTTTGCCATTTAATAATATTTGGTGATGACACCTACCAAATATTTTTATCTTATCGAATGTAGAATTAAAATCCTCGACTATATCCTTTTCCGATTATTTAAGATTTTTTGAGCTCTTGCTGCAAAAGCGTTCCTTTGACAATACATTAATTTGATGTAAACTGGGTTGCCTACAACTTATTAAGTTATTATTACAAGTTATCAATTTTGACGTTTATGTAACTTATGTTGGTTGATTTCATATTTAGGGTGAAAAATTAATGCATGAAATCGAATTACCGAAATATTTCACATGTTTAGTTCTTGGCAAAACAATGTAGTTATAGTTTTAGCTTATTTTTATGGTAATCTAAGACATAAATTACTAAAGGAAATGTTCACAACGTTCTCCATTTCTTTCTAATTAAATTAGAATTCTTGACTGGACTCCATTGACGGTTGCATTTCGAATTTGTTGTCAAGAATTAAACATGTGAAACATCTTGATAACTCGATTTCCAAACGATACCTGAATTATTCGTTTCAAAATTGATAACTAATTTGTAGGCTACCCAATTTACAACAAATGAATATATTGTCAAAGGATCGCTTTTACAGCAAGAGCTCGAAAAAACTTAAATAATCGGAAAAGGATACATTTTAAGTACGGGGAAACCCAATACCGAAGATTTTAATTCTACATTCGATAAGATAAAAATATTTGGAAGGTGCGATTTAAAAAAAAATCCCTTTTTGTTATTTGAAGTTTTCTTGAAAAGTTCGATGTCTCAACTAATCGTTAATAAAGTATTAACATTATCGCATAAGTCTAATAATGAAAATTCGATTTTTCAAAACGTTGCTGCGGTTGCATAATTTTTGTGAAAAAAATCAATATCTCGAAAACGATTAAGTTTAGGCCTGGCACACGTATTACGAAAGTTGTTAAGAATTGAATGTAGATTAAGAACAAAAATTAAAATTGTGGTCATTCCATTTAAATTAACAAAGCTGTTTGTCAACTTCCGGTATAACCGGAAATGCCAGCTTATCGAAAATATTTTTATCTTTTATTTATTATTTATCTATTATTATCTTTTATTTCCCTTCCTATCATATTTAAATCCAAATTTTCGGACTAATGGACGGTCTACGAAGACTTTGTATCTAACATCAAAATTCTAAGTGCCAAATTTATATTGGACAGGCCAATATAAATTTGAATGTTCTATCTACATAAAACCCACGAAAATTAGCAGCATATAAGTGGTTAATACATCTACTCTACCACTGAACCAACAAAATCTTAAAGAAGAAATTTATTATAAAACAATTAACACATTTCAACCACCACAATACGAAGCTAATTGACATATTAATGAAAAATAAAGATTACCAATTAGCTATTAGAGAAATTTATCCAAACAATACGCAACGAATAGTTACTAAATATATTTTTCTATTCCATATTTTGAAAACATCACCATCACCATAAGGAAATTTTTTTTTATAAGATCATAGAGAACCTAAACGTTAGTTATCTATTTTTATATTCACAAATTTGGTGCTTTTGTTAAAAAGTGCGATTAATTTTAATTACAACTTTATTAGAATTTAAATGCTTGCTTTGCAAGTGACAAAGTTTAAAGTAAACCTTGCAATAAAAAGGAATATTTTCATAAACATAGACATTTCTGACAATGTATAATTGAATTTGCAACTAACAAACGCTTCTACTTGAAGTGAATGAAATTATAAAAATTCTTACGTTTACTTAAGTTTACGTTTAAGAACTTACGTTTAAGACATAAATTAATAATAAGCACGTTATATGGTAATAGCCCGAAAATAGCATACATTTTTATGTGAGTAATGCCAATAAATGCATTTTCGAAAAAAATATATAAAATTTGAATTTAATCAGCGAAATTGAAGAAATGAAAAAACATCAAGCACTCAATTTGGCACAAAAAGGCAACGAATTAAAGGAACCTAATAAAAGTATTCAAAATCACAAGGTAGATATAGAAAAAATGGATTGCACATTGAACCAAATTAAAGAAGAACGCATAAACAGTAAAGAGGAAATTAAAAACGTTATCGAGTCAAAACGCAGAGAAGCAGAAGGTAAAATGGAAAATCTAAACAGCGAACTGCAGAACAAAAACACCGAATTAGCTAAGGTGTCCTCAAATCTAGTTCAATTGGAAAAGGAAGTTCATTCAAAACATAATGAAAGAGGCAAACTGTAGAATGCATATTTAAATATTCTACATAAACATGAAAACTGTATTATCAACATTTGCACGCTATGGAACTTCAGATTTTTAAATGGTACACCCTGTATATTATTACATTTTTGGGTTCCTTATGGAATTTATGGTCTATTTTATTAATCATGCATATGTCCAAAGTCGCACCGTTTAGAAGTTATTCCTAAAATAGGTCGGGGGGTAAGGAGAGAGAAAGTCGTGTGAGTGATCCACTACCAATTTTTTTAAATTATTATGTGAATAATATTTTATATAATGTATGAGTATTATGTTTTTATTTTTTTTATTTTTTTTCTGTGCTTTTATTTAAATTGTTTCGACTGCGGAATTTATTAATATCAAATTTCTCCTTTATTTTTTCTTTGGTATTTTTATTATCCATTGCTTTTGGTGATTCACCTACTACTATCATATTATCATTAGCTTTTATGTTCAAATCTTCTGGTGTTTTCTTTGTTTTATTTCTTGTATTTATACTTCCTCTTCTTCAATTTCGTTTGGATGCTTGTGAGCAGTTTTACTAATTCCCTCTTTCATTGTTTCTGTTTCCACATTAATGTGTATATCACTGTGGATAATTATTTTGGATGCGTTTTTTCTTGCCGATCTTCTAAGAGTAGATGCTGATTCATCCTTTTGCTTTTGTAGATATTTCGGTATTAGATTCGTCCTGTTTCTGATTTACAAGTCTGTTTCTGATTTCTTTTTAAAAGCCTTCTTCAATGTTTTCAAAAGTTTTCATGTATCTTCTTCACTTTTTGATAATTTACCTACTGCTTCACTTTCAATTCCTTTATATATTTTTTGATCTTTGTTGGTGCCTTTACTACTTTCTGCATAAGCTTCCATGATAATGCCAAGAATTTCTTATGCAGAAGCAGCTTTAGAGCTGATTTGATTATCATTCGTAGAGTTATTCGCAGATTTTGGTGTAGCTTCTTTAGCGGTGTTCTGGCTTTTTAGAATCATTTTTGTCATATTCACTAACTTCTCCAAAAAGTTCCCAAATAATTCTAAGAATTTCTTGGGTGGCTACTTCGTTTGTGATTATTTCCTTTGTAGTCAGTTCTTCAAGACTGATTCTTTCAAAGTTCAGGAGTATTATTTGCTTTTGACCTGGAGGTGTTCAAAGAAACTTGAAAGAGGTCAATGATGATTCTGATGATTCTGATCCTTCTCAGCACCTGTCTGTTTGTAAATCACGCGACATATAAAGACAAGGACATTTCATTTTTTAATAGAAAACTTGAGAGCCACAATAAATCGAAAAGTTTTATGATAAAACAAATTAAAACAGATAATGAAAAGGCAACGGAAACAGCTCTTACAGGTGAGGCACACATTATTGGTGAATCACTTATTAAATCTTGTGTGAAAGATATTGTCTGGTGTGTGTTTGGCGAAGAGTATATTACAAAAGTAGAAGATCTTCTAAGCCTCTGTCCAGCAATACTATATTCATGTGACGATTTTGCACTACAATTAGATGAATCCACAGACGTTGCTGGATTAGCAGTTTTACTTCTTTTTGTTCGATATGATTTCAAGAAAAAAATTAAAGAAGATTTGCTTTTATGTGAGAACGTGAATTTTAATACCACGGGGGAAAATATATTTAACTGCATTGATCAACTGGTAAAAGCGTATTCAAGTATAGCAATGGAGCAAAAGCATCATATTTGTATTTATATTACCCTTATTATTTATTTTTATTATTTTTTCATTTTTTTAATGAATAGATATCAAACGATATTTGTTTCATTTAATATTTCATTAAATTTTTAGTGGGGTTCCGTGAACTGTGGACAACTATCTCAGGGAACCACTGCTTTAGGGTAAGAGAAAGTAAAAATCAGCATTTTTAACTGGCTGTTTTGGTGCTGTAGTTGCAAACTTAATTTTTGCAAGTTTAAAACTCACACCGAAGGGTGGATCTGAAAGCACCACCTTCTCGCTTTCAAACCAAATGTAAATTTATGCCTTCTCGAGGCTCTCTTATCTCTCCCGACAAAAAGTCCACCACGCGTCCCGACATACGTTTGTGACAAATTCAAAAATAATATATATCCGCAGCTTTCTCGAGGGTGCAAAAAGCACAAAGCTCTCCAGCCCTCCGATACCGCCGGGTCGTAAATTCGATTTAGATGACCGTGTGCGAGAATTCGCCCCCAGTCCAAAGCCAAGGAGAACGTTTCAAAATTTACAATAGAAACCAAACGCCCCCGGGCAAACTCGACTGGTGACAAAATATTACGTTTTGCCAAAAAAAAAGCGCGACTTCTCCCGACGACGGTTTAAAATATGTCTGTTGCGAGGATAAATCTGTTGAGAAAATCGACCGACAATCACACGCGCAATTCGCTTAGACAAAAGCTTCGCCGTTTTTTCGATGCGGCGATGCGCAAAATTCGAGGTGAGTGGATTCCGGTGTTGGATTACCCGGCGATGCCGTACAATGCCACTTGGCCGAGAAACGAACTCTGACAGTTCTTTCTGACCTTCGTTACAAAGGGTTAAACGGGTGTGACGAGACGAAAAAATTACTGGAGTTAAAAGCATTCGAAAAAGAGAAATACGGTTGGATTTTATAAAAGAAATGCAAACAAAGTGACTTTTCATAATTGCTTTTTATTCTTTGCGCAGTTAATCAAATGTGTAATTATATAAATAGTATATAAAGTAATAAGAATGGTACGAGGCCAATTGGGGAAGGTATCAGTAAAAAACTAACTTAGGTCAGTTAGTCAATAGGAAAACACCGAGAAGACTGCCGGGTCAACAGATAATATTGTCAAGTCAGCAAACGATAGCACAGCGATAAAATCAGGTCAAGTGTGGCAAAAAACATTTTAAATGTTAGCTGGTTGGTCGATTATCTAGAATAATAGCTGTAGAAAAAAATGTGTTTCGACTTTCTTATTAAGCTTGAACCACAAAGGAATACAAGAGTGGAATGCTAATAAAGCGGCACTGTTTGCACTTTTCCTCTAAGACCGCCCACCGGACTGCCGGAAATCAAAAAAACCGGACCGTTTTATTTTTTAAAATCCACCATGATGAATTTCTACCCTTCTTAATTACCAGACGTTGGCGGACGGTGCAGGAAAAGCGGGGACTTAGGCGAGGCCGTAATCCGGCCCGCGGCTCTCTTCTTTACCGACCTGGGCGCGAGCGTAATCTGTGGTCATTTCGCTACCGCATAATGGACCTTTATTAACGTATTACTTATTAACGAACCTTTTGAGGGGACCCGTATCGTCATCTTCGCGTTCAAAACTCTACGAGCCGGGAGGAGAATGCGACGTGTTTGACTTGGCGAGATTAATCGTTTTCAACTCTTTTATTCTTGCGTTTTATTGAACTTCCACTGCGGAGAGGAAAGAAACTAGGAAAATACAAAAAATAATTTTCTCGTTTTAGTTTTCTCGATTTTCTCGTCATCTTTGTGTCATGCCGACCTTCCATCGACTACCTAATCAAGTAATTTTTACACGTCAAAACCCAATTAACAACAATCATTATCCGCATCGCTACAAAGTAATTACCCCACTAAACAAATTGGCAATAAAATTGATTTATCGATTTATTACTGAAAACTCAATTGGTCAGAAACGAAAGTTATTACACGAAACTCCCGTTGGGATGCCAAGAAAAGGGGAATTGGATCACGCTCATCCATTTCATTTCCACGGAGAATTTGACAGGAAATTGCGGAAATTGACCGCGTTCTAACCATTAGTTTATTATTTAATTCGACTCGCTGAACATGACCGCATCCTACTACTATTACTGCCACCCTAAATACATATTAATATACGGGGTGAAATATTACGTCAGGTTTTGGGACGTATTGCCAGGATACCTAAAATTGAAGGACGAAAACGCTTTCGAATTTCACGGGCAAGTGAATCTTTTTTTCGCTTCAAATCCTGATTCCACGGATATACCGGGGATTATAAAAATTAGAGTTTTTGATGTGGAAATTTTTTTCGGCTGTTTTATCCTGCGGGATTATCCTTTATGGGGTTACCGACGAAACGGATAATCATAAGATTTTTAATGCATTAAAATTAAAATAATAACTCTTTTTTTAACAACCATAAATTACTTCGACGTCGTAATTTTCGCGATTGCTATGCAAATTTTAATTAGATTCAAATAATTCCGCTTACCTACACCTAGACAGGGGATAATTGCACCCCATTTCGCGTTAACGTCACATTAAACCGTTCAGTAACAAAGTTGTAAGTTTATCAGTAAGTCGTTTCGTAATTTCCGATTCTTAAGTAAGCATTTTCCCGTCGTCTACGTTTCTCCCACACCTTGGCGTTATCGAATTTGCAATTATTGCCCGAGTTGAGTTGACGATCTCGTAACATGATCGCTTACAAATAGTAGGCGGTGGAATGAAATTTGACGCTACGTCTACACAACGCACCATTAGTTGTCACTTTATACTTTAAGTTCATCCGTAAGACAAAAACAAATTAAAAATAATGTAAAAAGAATTGTTGAACGTGAGAACGACATCATGATCTTTAAATAATTAATTGCACCACATGAAAAATAATTTTTTGCATTTGTGAAAAAGAAAAGCTAAACAAAAAAAACTATAAGAAGAAGATGAGTGTTACAAATGTCTGTTCTTGCTGGCAATTTTCACTATAAGTTGATGATGGCGCAGGTGAAGTTGTATTAGATTTTACTGGTCAGGAATTGGACGGAATGTCAAAGGACAAACAGACTAAATTGAGTACGTATTTATTTTAATAACAAAAGTGCAGTATAGTTAGGTGTAAAACAGGCAGATAATGTTATAAAGTTTATTTCCTCTAATTTTTGAATCTGGTGCCAAAGTTTGCATTCCTGTTTCTCATTATCTAGCGATGAGAAGCCCAGGGAATTCCCAAAGAGCAATCACACAATTTCTTGTAAAGTGTGGAGTTTTTGAATTGAAAAAATCACTGGATTTTCCATACGTGCCGACGTCAATATATGTGAAACATAAATAATTGGCCTCACACATTGCAAAGAGTACAAACATTATTTTTATAACTGCAGAACATGGAGCCGCTATTAGGAAACTGATTAACTCGAATGTGCTCCCATCAGTTGCGCCGATACAATTTGGAAAATTTGTATATTTTTCGAATTCTGCTGCTCTGTCTATCTGTGATTAATTGCAGGCAGATTTTCGAGGAGAATTGTGAATAGCAAGGGAAAATCTGATAGCGGAGAAGATTGCTGAGTCAACAGATAATACTGTCAAGTCAGCAAACGATAGTGAATTGTATAAAAGAGCTCCGCCCAATGTCACCTTAATTCAGTTGTTATTAGAACGTCGTTCTGTTCGTTGTAGTCCGCTACAAAACAAATAAATAAAGTACTTTTTCCTTCAACACGTTTTTGAATTAGTGTTTAAAAACGTAAGTGCGAACAGGAGAATTATAACTTAGATCAGCAACCAATCTTTCTTACACAAACTTTCACACAAAATCTAAATAACCCAATTAATTCATTCATAATAAAAATAATAAATGGCAAATTTACTGGAGAAGCACAAAATTTAATTACATCTAGAAAATTGAATATTTGGCATGATATCAAAGCATGTTTAGAGCTAATCATTCAGATCAACAATCAGAAGATTGTCTTTTAACTGATTTAATGCAGGTAATAATTGAACATGATGAAAATCCTTATTTGTTACGCTATAGAATTAGGGATTCTTTAAATATTTTGTTAACAAACGTAAAATTAACTGTAGATCAGGTTGAAAGAAAATTAAAAGCAAATTTATACAAAAAACTGCTTTATAGACTTACAGAATTTATTTATAGTAAAAATCCGGCAAATTTAGAAACAGCAATGTCTTTTGTTTCAGAAAAACAAAATTGGCTGTATTTGTGTAAGCAAAACACACAAATAAATGTTAACAACTCTCCGAAATTCAAACGAATACCACCAGGAAAAAATTTCGAACCATTTCAATCTAAAGATAATGTAAAAGTAATTTATAAACCAGTGTATTTACCCATTCCAAATAATAATAATCAAATTAACTGGAATACATTTAATCAACCTCAAAACTTTAATCAATTTCCAAACAGAAATTTCAATCAACCATATCGCACGTTTATTCCGAATTTCCAACAGAATAGACCAATTATGATGAGAAACGCAAATTTTAGACCACCAGGTAATACAACTTTCAAAAACTTGGGTTTAAATCCAAATGTCAGATATCCCCAACCTATGGACGTGGATAAAACAAATAGTAATTTTAATTATAATCGCGTATTTGATTGTAAAACATTACGATATTATAAATAAGTTACAGTCAGAAGCCAAGTACGAAGACCCACTTAGGGGAAAGTCGCATCTAGCTGAGGAAGAGTTATATGTCCGCACGTGTGAAGGTCAGTAAGAAAAATACCGAGAAGATTGTCGAGTCAACAGATAATATTGTCAACTCAGCAAACGATAGCGAACTGTATAAAAGATCTCCGCTTAACGTCACCTTAATTCAGTTGTTATTAGAACGCCGCCGCCGTTCTGTACGTTATATTCCGCTATCAAACAACTAAATACAGTTCTATTTCCTTCAATACGTTTTTGAAGTAGTTTTTAACAACGTTTGCACTTACGTTTTTAAAAACGTAAGTGCAAACGGGAGAATTATAACTTATATCTGCACCCAACCGCTATCTTTCTTAAAAGATTCGTTAGTGCCTTGATAAACTGTCAGCTGTTTAGATGTTGAAGTGGAGCTTTGAGACGTTCGAAAAGCTCTGTTCACAAGATGATGAAATATTAGCAAACATTCATGACTACTGCTGATGGAACATCAAATACACAAACTTTGAGAAACTGTTTGTCTATTTGTGTATCCGAGTAGTTAAGTAGTTGATAATTGCTAATGACAACAAATTATGTACAACATAAATGAACATAGACAACTGTACACAATAAGTAATTAAATTGATAAAGACTCGATTGTTTCTTTTGCCACATCTGTTATTTTTTTCGTGGTCGGTGCTTCTGCCTTTTCACAATTTACAATGCCTAATTCACCTATCCTAATGATCATGATCCTAATGATGATGTGATTACCTATAGTTGCGAGGAAAAGATTTTCTGCCAAGTTACTAACAGATACTTTTGACCATTTTACCTGCAGGTCGTTTGTTTGTCAGGTTTCGTCATATCCAAGCTTTTTGTACAGTTTTGATTCCTACGTTTTGAAATTTCCCAAAATATTATTAAAGACGATAGGCAGTCTTAATCAAACATTTCGTTCTTCCTTCCGTTCCTTCTGTCCTCTTTGACCACCGTTCTATTCCACATTCAGACTTTCCGCAGTTATCAGCAGAAATGTTGTTGATATTGCTTCGTCGTTACAACATCATTTAGCAATCGTAAAACTCATCCTTACAAAACATTGCACACCATTTTTTTTTAAATGGAAAGGTCGTACAATCTTTTTGTAAAAAATCCAAGAAAGGAAGGAGTGTAAAGATTTTTATTAATCAGTATGTTTTGAAACTAATTTTAGATTTTTAACACTTTTATTCGTCGACCGGTTTCGGTATCATAGTACCATCATCATAGACAAACATCGACTTTATTATTACAAAAGTGTCATTATAAACTATAGTTAAAATCACGTGTTAAATTATTGTAAACTTAAAATTAAGTATAACTTACGTTCTACACCGCTATGAACTACGTTAACGTTGGAATCTTCATCTTGATTGGTTGTATTGTATATCGATGAAATTTAATTAGATGATAAACTTTGAAGTTACTTAAGAATAAAATATTTGTAAAAGACATTTAATAATAAGTACGGAAAAGAATTGAAATTGGCATTAAATTTAAACTACTGTATATAAATAAGAGTTTTATAATTATTTATTTCTTTTATTATTAAACGGGTGTCTGAGGGAATGGTGAATATGTGGAATATTGTTTTCTAGTTGATCGTTAAGCAGTAAGGTTTGGGTGTTTTTTTCTAAATGAGTCTATTTCATAGGTTTCGAATAATTCCATTAAGTAGCTTTTATTAAGTTGATGAATTTTTATCGAATGTGAAATCATGTTTGTAAAAATTTATCTGTCGAAGTATGAATTATTGCTTGTGAGGTGTTCTTTGCCTCTAATTTCGATTTTTCTGCCGGTCTGCTCTATGTATGTAGCATAACAAGTTTCACATGTAAGGGGTATACACCATTTTTATCTAGTAATTTGATAGGAGGTTTACTATTGTTAAGTATGTTTTTTAGATTATGATTTGTTTTAAGGGCAAGTGAGATGTTGAATTTATTAGCAATGTTTTTAATTTTGTTACTGATTTTGCTTTGGTATGTAATGGCTCTATAGATTGGTTTAGGTTTATCTTCTATATGTAATAGTGTTGTATGGTTATTATGTTTAATATTGTATTTTTGCATTATATTATTAAAATAATGGATGTCCTAACCATTGTTAGAAGCAATTTCTTGTATAATGTCTAATTCTTTTTTCGTGTTATTAAAACTGACAGGAGTATTTTTAAGTCTGTATATATAAGACATGAAAGTTGATTTTTTAATTGATGGGTCATAAAAAGAATTAAATGGGATAATAGCGTCAGTTTGTGTAGGTTTCCTATGAATGTTATAATTAATTGTATCTAGGGATGTTATTAAAGTGATATCCAAAAAGTTGAAGGTGTGATTATATTCTAATTCTATGGTGAATTTTATTTTAGGGTGTAATGTATTTATAAAAGTATGAAATTGATTTAAAATATTTATATTTGTAGTGTCAATTATGACTAGAATATCGTATCTGTACGTATCTGTTCCATAATACAATTTTGATAATTAATTCGAAATTGTTGTTTTGTATAATTTATTCTAAATGGCTCATGAAAATGTCACCCGTGAGTCCGATAAGTGAGGAACCCATAGGTAAGCCTTCAACCATTTTGTAATATTTATTGTTAAATGCGAAGTGATTTTGGTCAATGCAAGCAGTTGAAGTTATTAGCATCTGCGTTATTGTTTAAGTGATTATTAATGATTTGTGTAGCTATGGAAATTGTTTCTTTAACAGGTATATTAGTGTATAATAAATTAATAATATAAATTGTGGATAAAAAATATAAATTGTGGATGTTATCAAATAAATTGTAACGATTTTTTTATAGTATATTTAGGTGTAAATTCAATAATATTTTTGAAAAAATTTACTAAGAATTTAGAAACAAAATATGAACTAGAATTAGTGGAGATTATAATTGGTCTGACTGGAATACCATTTTTATGTATTTTTGGGGGGTGAATGTAGGTTAGGGGTTATTGGGTTCATAGGTAATGCTTTTTTAGAATTAAAAGTTATAAAATATATTTGTTTAAAGTTTCTGAAATATTTTTTTAATAATTTTTTTAAATTACTGTGAAAAGTTAGATTAGGGTTTCTCTAACCTCTATAATGGTATTTTTATGTTTAAATTGTTGTGTTTTTTTAATGTAATCTACGTTATTCATTAGAATTATTCCAGCGTTTTTATCACCTGTTGTAACTAGGATGTTCTCTTCTTTTATCTTTTTTTGTAAGTTCCGTAGTGTAATGTTTTCTTCATCTATATGTATTCTTGATTTCTTATTTCGATGGTGTAGGTTTTCTTCTTTTCTGATGGTTGTAATAATTTGTTTTTTGATTTCTTCGTCTACTGGATGGTTTTTGATAGCTGCTTCAATTTCTATTGTCAAATTTTGAAGACGTCTTTCTTCTGATTTAGTTAGTTTCAGAGACGCAAGCTTAGATTCTATTTTCTTTTTGTGTTTGTTAGTTATTTTATGAAGTGTGAGTTTATTGAGGAATTTTGCTTTTGAAATGTATTCGTCAAGTATCAGAAAGTAGAATTTTATGTTTATATCTGAATGAAGGTTGTATAATGTTATGTTGTAATTATTAACTTTTTGTACTATTTTCTAACCTCTGTTTTCATAAATTGTTGTTTTAATTGGAGTACTTTATTTCTATTGATTTGTTTAGTAAATTTAAAATTAGCAAAAGTAGGAATTAACTTAAAGTGTGGACATGCTTTCATAAATTGATGTTTAACAGTGATTTATATAGTTTAAGGTGTATAGTTTTCCATTTTTTGGGTTTTTTCAGTTTTTTGGGTTAAGATTATATTGCTACTATTTAGAATTTTTTTTGCTTAAAAAACTTATCGTTAATTAATTATTTTCCCAAATATTCTAAATATATAATTTCCATTATTTTTACTCTCTTTCACCCTTTTCTTTTTGTTTACATTCTTTTCATTCTTACTAATTAGTGATTGAAGCTTCTCATTAACTCTATAATTTAATAATTTATAACTCGCTATTTTATTATATTACAAACATTAACATTCTAAGATTACTTAATATAATTCTTCAATTTAATACGTGATATAAGTTTTTATCTATAAATATGTAAAATCATATAACTGTTATAATCATATTTCTTACAATATAACAATGTAATTTTTAAACTGTAATTTTAAATTCAAAATCCAAATTATTCGCGGGAATATTGCTACTCACTTTCATATGAAACATGTTCAACCAGTTTTCCGTTTAATACAGCAAACCTAACCGTTAGCAAGGCAAGCATGTCTTTTAGAAATAGTCTAATTTTTGTTTTAAGTAACTTCAGATGTGTTATCATCTAATTAAACTTCTTCGGTGTACAATACAACCAATCAAGATTAATATTCAAACATTAGCATAGTTCGTAGAGGTGTTCTTGGAATTCTTAATTAAATCAGTAACACAACTTTTCTAAATCATTAAAATTATTAAACAAAGAGCCATAGACAATAGGTATAAGATTTGTAATACTTCAATTATAGATAGATTGAATAACAGTATTACTAATAAATAGAATTTGATTCAAACAATATACAACTCACCTCCAAAATTTTAGATAATATACCCACAATATACAGATTCTTTACATACTAAGGTACAATCTAAACAAAAGCATCTAAAACTTCACAACTATCTTCAAATCAAAAAACAATATCGTAAATAAATTAATCGTAAATAATAAGCTTTTGAAATATATTCGTCAAGTACCAAAAAGTGGAATTTTATATTTAAATCCGAATAAAGGTTGTATAATGCTATGTTGTAATTATTAAATTTTTTGTATTTTTTTCTAATTTCTGTTTTCATAAATTGTTGTTTTCATTGGAATACTTTATTTCATTCAATCAATTTTTAATTGATTTTTTTCCTAAACAAATCAATAGAAACACAATATTACACATAATAACCGTACGACACTATTACATATAGTCGATAAACCTAAACCATCAAATTCAGTAACAACATTAAAGACATTGCTAATAAATTCAACATCTCACTTGCCCTTAAAACATATCATAATCTAAAAAAACATACTTAACAATAGTAAATCTCCTACCAAATTACTAGATAAAAATAGTGTATACACCTTTACGTGTGAAACTTGCGACGCTACATACATAGGGGAGACCGGCAGAAGAATCGAGATTAGAGTCAAGAATACCTCACAAGCATTTGATAATATCCAAATCATTCATCAACTTAACTAACTTAACTAACTAAAAGCTACTTGATGGAATTATTCGAAAGCTATGAAATAGATTCAATTAGAAAAAACTACCCACAAACCTTATTGCTTAACGATCAATTAGAAAAAAGTATTCCACATATTTACCATTCCCTCAGACATCCATTTAATAATAAAAAAAATAAATGATTATAAAAAATTTCTACATTTAATACCTTTTCAATTCTTTTCAATACTTATTATTAAACAGTCAAATATTCCGCCCCTTATTACGTTTTATTCTGTTTATTTTACTATGAATTAATGAATGAAGTTCCTCTTTGATTCTATAATTTAATAATTTTTAATTGTAATGTTTTGTTGCATGTTAAAAAAAATATACTTTAACTTTCTAGTATTTACATTTTGCTTTAATAATTGATGTAGGATTCTATCTATAAATGTTTAAAATCATATAAATGTTATAATCATAACTTATACAATATAACAATGTAGTTTTTAAACTCAAATTATAATTTTAAATTCAAAATCTAGATTATTTGCGAGCATGCGCTCCACACTTTCGTATAAAACATGTTCGAGTGGATTTCCGTTTAATACTGCGAGCCTAATGTCTTTTAATACTCGAATTTTATTCTTAAATGACTTCAAATGTTTATCATCTAATTAAATTTCATCGATATGCAATACAAACAATCAAGATTGAGATTCCAACGTTAACATTTCATAGTGGTGTAGAACGTAAGTTATACTTAATTTTATATTTACAATAATTTAACTCGTAATTTTAATTATAGCTTATAATGCTACTTCTGTAATCAAAAAGTCCATATTTGTCCATGATGATGGTACTATGATACAGAAACCAGTTGACGAATAAAAGTGTTAAAAATCTAAAATTAGTTTCAAAACATACCGATTGGTAAAAATCTTTGCACTCCCTCCTTTCTTAGAATTCTGAATTAGATCAGTAATGCAGACATTTCTAAATCTTTTTGTAAAATACCCTTTTTAGTTTTAATCCGAAACTTCGTTAGTATTTTTATACATTTTCGGGCCATTGCATTGCTGATATGAACATAACTAGTGTTAAATGTATTGTTTCCAGGAATAGAAGCCAGAACATCATTACGTGATCTACTTACCTGGTTTCCGTGTTAGTCGTCGCTTTGATGCAGCAATGGTGATGGGTCTATAGTCGAGAAAAAAAAATGTTAATTGCTTATTTGTTTGTTTTAAAATACTCTTTCCAGGATCTCTAATTCGTTAAGGTTTATGTAATGGATGTTAGCTGCAATGCCAACTCTTCTCCTTTCGCCTCTTCTTCGTTTTCTCTTTCAACTTCAACATATTCTTGTCTTAGGTCTTAGGTCTTATCATTTGATCTGGTGCGGTTAACGATTCACATGGGCCCTTCCCTGAGGATATATCAGGTGACTTCTTCACCGCGTTGTCCGACTATGGGAACAGTCTCGACGAAGATATCTCTGCTAAGTAAGTTATAACTCATCGTATGCAACGTCTAATAATTATTAGACTTTGACCAGTCGTCTGGTTAAAGTCGTAACGTCGAATATTTATTACTTAAACTACGTTTACCCCAATTTAGTGTTTAGTTAATTAACCATCACATATTATTCCCATTCCTAAAAAGTCTCCTGCCTCTCCTATTTAAGGTTTATGAGAGAGTGGTTTATTGCCAGATTGAGCATTTTATTCATAAAAATTCTTAATTGCTTAACCTTCTGCAATGGGGTATGAAGACCATAGGATATGAATGATAAGCTGAATATCATTTTTGTATTGGATCAGAACCAAATTTCGAATCTCCTTGATTGTTTTAGCTTTTTCCTTCCTTGGAAAATTCATTCCTCTGAAAGTATGAAAAAGTTGATTCAATTGACTTAATTGAAAAGTAAATTCAATTAGTGTGGCCCAAGACTATCATTTCTGGTGTATCAGTTATGCTTCCCACAAGCTTTATATTCCATTTCTCTTCGTGTCTCATCGTACGTACTAATGCACTTCTCGTTCTGTAATTATTTAAACGACCAAGGGTGCACCGACTCCTCTTGCCATTACAACAAATGGTTTTTGTCGTCGTCGCTTTCAACTGCTACCCCCATTTTCCACAGTTAATTTCATTTCCGACCCCCCGAGTGTCGACGCAGGGGTGGCCCCGTCCGGTTGTTTTATTTTTCTCCGCTTCGCAGAAATAAAAGCAATCGACGAGCAATTTGGGCCGAACGCCAGCTCGGACTGGTCATTTGTTTGATACAAATGAGGCGCGCGAGTGGATTTGAAGCAGGCGCCTCAGATGAAAGGGCCCCACAAAGGACGGCGCCCCTTCCACGCGGGGTGCGATTCACGCCTCTTTCGCCGTCCGCGCTTTCCTCCGTCGCAATTGAAAGCGGTCAAAGCGACTGCGGAGGCCGCTAAACGCCCATTTAACAGTTTATTTAATTTACATAGTTAAACATCACGGCGGCGAATCGAAACGGTCAGTCCCTGTTTGCTGTTTAGCGATTCCCTTTCATTGCGAAAGTGACAAGCGAGGCGACCGCTTGATTGAAACGTCCGAAACATTTCTCTCTGGTGACAACGAGGAGTGGTTCGAATCGTGGGGTTTTCCTCACAAAGTCTTCCTGTATTAGTATTAAGAGGGATCCTTAGACAACAAATAGTTACAAATCCCACTTCTCATAACATCTCTTCATTCTTGAATGTAGCCGAATCCATCTTAACGTTCGCAGATCCATCATTCATCTCTTCTATTCCGTACGTATCGTTTACGTGATCGCCGGTAAAAACGGGCGCCAATTTAACGGTCTGGCGGCCGGTAAAGTTACGCACAGCCCGGCCGTCATCGTTAGACAACGTGACGTACGCGGTCACGCCTGCACGTTTCAATTTAGAACGTAGCCCGCGGCGGTCGCGGTCCTCCGCCGCGCCGAGCGACGTCGCCGTCGGCTCTTCAGGTGGCGCTAGTTCGGCTACCGTGCGCTCGCATTAATGCCTCAAAGCGCGAGAAAAGCGATCCGCGACGTCCGGCCGTCCATAACTCGTAATGGCATTAAATTGTACGTTGGCGATGTCTCCAGCGCTTACCGCGATCTTAATAATGTTCACAAGGAACTCGGTTTCTATTAATGCATAACCGTGGCTGAAATGGCGGTTAATGCGCGTGCAGTCCATTGTGGCGTTGATTGTCGCTAATGGTAGTGTTTCTGGAACGCACGGTTGTCAGTTTTCGTGGCGTCGTCGTTTGTTCGCCCGGCGTTTGTCGTGTGTCTTTTATGTTTCAGGGACAATTTCCGTGGGAGATGTCGTGACTTTCACGAGGAGAAATTATACATTATGCGGTGAATGTGGAAAAAATGATTGGTATTAATGTAGCAAGTAAAATATTGTCGCGTGTATCGATTGACTTAGAGAAAGCTTTCCATTGTTGCCAGAATATTGGTATTTTTTTACTAGTTAATTGACCATTTTAAATAAGCATCCAAGTACTTGTTTCTCCTATATACTTTGCATTACATGTTTTCGAAGATGCAGACCCAATTCCGCACATTATATAGAATTATATCCATGCGTGATCTCGTCTAATGTTTCATATATGCTTTCGTTTTCAGCAGATTTGACTCCCAAATGCGACACGTTCCGTGCGTTTAGAGGTTTCTTTAAACGCAGATTATGCAGGACAAAAACAAGGCTGCATTTAATAAAACCAAAGAGCTACTGTCGATCTTCACGGCACTAATGATAGTAATTTAATTAACGTCTGGCGCATAGCTTGCTTGTGTTAATTAATACGCGATAAGCTTGCAGATTATTAGCAGAAAAAAGAGGGCAATACGGTTTGAGAAGGTAAAAAAATGCGGCGGTGTGTAGTTGTACACAATTTCGCATGGTAGTATGATAATTCGTTTAATAACAAGGTAGAATTGTAACAAACGAATAGAACAGAGAGCAAACGCATAAATCGCGACCGTGGAACAACCGTATATTAAAATCGCAATCGCCTGACAGTTTGGGGGAACGGGAAGTGAAAAAACGATGCACTTCCGTTAGGCAGAACAATGTAGAAAACCTTTGTTTCTCCGAGATATTAATTGCTATTTATTTAAATGGCTTCTGTACGTGGAAAGCGCTAATAAACATCGTGTATTTATTAATGTAAAAATGGCGGGTTCGAGGATACACTTCTGAAATGCCTCGCGGGTATTATTTGCTTAATGTTCCATTGTGTGAACTCAGTGGTAAGGAGTTGAGAAACCAAGTAGCGAGTTTCTTAGAATCACGCAAATCTCCGCTCACAAGGGAACACAGACAAGTGTGTCCCATATTTATTTCAAATTTGAAAATTTTTATTTGCTAAAAAATACAAGAAGTAGAGAAGAATTTCTCAAAATTCTTCAAAAATCTCCCTGAGGGAAATTCAGTGCCTTTCGGGAATCCCTAAAACCCAGTGTTCAAAAATTATGCCCATTTAATCTTTTAGATCAATTTATGCATTACATGCATTATAGTCCATTATATATTTTCAAACGTATTCAATCTGATATCGTACTAAAAAAAAAAATTATCGGGATGAGCAGATGTCTTTAGTGCGTATCTATAGTTATTTGTCATCCGTGGTATTAATAACATTCCTTGTTGAAACTTAATCCGCATTGATCTTCACGTGGATAACTTATAAGCCATAAATCCTTGTCACCTTTCGAAATGCATTTATATAGCAAGAGAAGTTGAGACTTGCAGTTCAGAGTTCATAGACGTCGACTACGTTTCACGATTTGGTAGTTGAATAGCAATTGTTGAAGTCATGAGAATCAACATCGCTAATGTTCTGAATTT
>JAWQRJ010000580.1:0-19775 GCA_033557515.1 Diorygopyx duplodentatus | reverse complement strand
GGGCGCGCACATCTAATAGTGGCCACACCTACATGTCGCAATGGGCGTGCTTTAATATGCGTATACGGTAGGATGGGGTGTGGCGCATTTTCCTGTATGGTACGGTAATATTTACCACCCCTGTATTGATCAGATACGGTGTTCGTTAATGGCAAGATGCACTTGTCCAAAGTAGTTTTGTTATCCTTGGGTGCGCTTCTTTCTGTTCGGGGCACTGGTCTGCTGACAAGTGCGAATTAGCCTCAGCACCAGCCATTAGTATAGTTAGCAAAGTTAAATGGTATTTATGACCAGGCAACGGCCCTAATGGTCCTTATTGGTTTATGGCTTTATAATACCCCTCCATTACACATAGCAGTACCTAAAGATGGCAGAAAAACCATGTTAAAAATAGCAAAAAAAAGTTTTTGAAATGTTCAAACGTAAAAATCTCGATTATTTTAAATTGGACACCCTATATTTTTTAATGCTATCCTACGCAAAATTAGCTGTCTTTCAATTTCCAATATACCATTCCCTATACCTAAAGTTGATAATTCAAGAGCTATGATTAATTTAAGTACCAGCTTAAATATTTTTTAAGATAACCAGGTATCAAAAACAAAATTAAAATCCCAGAATCAAAGAACGGTTTAAACATCCACCTAAGAAAACCGGCTCAACAAGAAAATTATCAAATATTCCTCCCCAAACAATTATACTCCATCTGTGTTGGCGAGCAATTTTCTGGACAAAATAGGGATTGTGGTCAGAGTAATAATAGTTGTGTTTATATGCTTACCATTTTTCTGAAATGTAGCTTCAAAAGAAAATACATATTATTTTCAGTAAGCAGTACTCTTTTATTTTCTTCACTAAGGGCACTTGAAATATATGGGGAGCGGATAAAGCTAGATGTCTGAAAATTTGGATTTTGTATATGGTAGGTAGAGAACCAAAAGATAAAAATATTCAACAAACTGGCGGTTCCGGTTATATCGAAAGTTGACAACAGCTTTGTTAATTTAAATGGAATGACGCCAACTTTAATTTTTTATCTTAATCTACATTCAACCAACAACTTTCATAATACGTTTGCCAGGCCTAAACTTAATCGTTTTCGAGATATTGAATTTTTTCGCAAAAATTATGCAACCGCAGTAACATTTTGAAAAATCTAATTTTTATAATTAGACTTATGCGATAAGGTTCATACTTCATTAGTTAAGACAGGGGTGGCCAACCTTTTTGGGAAGGGTGCCACTATCTGAAGAAAAAAAATTATGCGTGCCACTTCCAGTTTTTCCAACATACTAAAAAATATAAAAAGGTGAAAAAATGTTATTTATAAGCTGATTATGGGAGTTTTACCCAAATAGCACATTTTTTCATGTAAGTCTGAGTAGTGGAGATTTAAAAAACAATAAATAAATAAAACAAAAGTACAAACATAGGTTTTATTGTTAATAAATATTTTTAAAGGTTCAGTCAGTTAGGTTATGTATAAAATAAAAATGCATAATTTGAAGCATTTAAGTCTAAATAATTATTGAACAGTCAGTACTTAATTAATGTGGCTTTTGAATTTGTAGTTTTTTTACCAAGTCATCTATATTAGGATTATATTAACGATATTTTGATTTCATTATATTCATAATAGAAAAAACATTTGTTCACAAACATATGTTGATCCAAACCTACAACAATATCTGACAGACAAATCGTTTAAATTTGGAAAATTGCTTATTGGTACAAATTTCCAAAATTCAATATAATTTGGATCACTTGCAGTTGAAATAAGTTCCTTATATTTGCTTTTCAGTGCAGTGTTCAATAATTTGGATTTGGATTTCAGGTGGGTAACAATTAACATCTTGCAGAGAAATTGAAAAAGAATTTGTGAAAAGAACATCATTTTTTTATCAACTTGAAAATCATCAAACCTAGCACTGAATGAATTCTCCAAAATGAACATTAATTTTTTAAATCTATCATAGTTCGGAACATTATTGACTTTGGTAGCTAGTCCTGTATTAATGTGATGCGTGTGAATATTTTTTCTCCAAAATCGAGACAAAATAGCAAAAGGTTGTTCGCAAAAGATGACCAACAAGGGTAGAAAAAATACAATATTTTTCCTGTAATCTTAAATTTAAATTATTTAAATGTCCCATAATATCGGTGAAAAAAACTAAATCCCATAGCCAATCTTCATTCCTGAATAGCAAGCACGCACTGGGCAGTTCATTGTTTTCTTTCAGATATTTTAAAACACACTCCCTCAAATTCCAAAATATTGCGTGTGTACTGCCTTTGGGAAGCCAGAGTGCACTATAATGAAGAAGTAACTTGCCATCCTCTTCAGTTTCTTCCGGGAAATGCTCACAAAATCGAATGTATTCCGCGAAAGTGAGTGACCCCATGGGAGTAATTAAGGGTTAAGTCCTTGGCACAAAGAGCTTCCTAATGGATAATACTATGATACTTAAAAACTTTTCTTCCCAAATAATTTTCAACCAACGTAACAAAACCTTTTATCCTGCCAACTTTATTAACTTCAATTACATTTTTAAGTTCTTTAAAAATGTCCTCACCTGTAGTTGAAACTAGTTGGTGCAAATCAAGAAGTTCTTCCACAATATCAAAATTATCGTTATTCCACAAATATGCTTAACTGCGCACAGTCTGTTCATTAGAAGTCTTCACCATAGTTTCCATTTCGTCTTCCATTTAGTTTCCATTTCTCTTCTGGAACAAGGATTGTTGGCAGGCTAAAGATTTCTTTTTTTATTGATAAATTCCGTTCGCAAGTGTGATCCGACAGGACATTTGCTGTTGAAATCACTATGCAGTTGTTTGAAATGTCGGTTCAGGTTAAATTTTTTCGGCACTGCTACAAAAATTCCACATATCAAACAAACAGGCTTGGAAGTATTTTGATGCGTAAACAAAAATTGCTAGACAGTTTTAAAATCACGAATTGCAATATCCTCTTCATATTTTCTTTTCAATGTCGAAGGTTTACTCATGGACATAGTGGAAATCAAATTTTTAAAACAACCACACTCTGTTCCAAAATCTAAAAACAGTTTAAAAAAGTTTAAAGCAACGGCGCCAAAGCTCTTTCTATCTTATCGAATGTAGAATTAAAATCCTCGTTAAACGGTATTAGGTTTTTCGAGCTCTTGCTGCAAAAGCGATCCTTTGCCAATACATTCATTTGTTGTAAATTGGGTTACCTATAAATTAGTTATCAATTTTGCCGTTTATGTAACTTAAGGTTGGTTGATTTCATATTTAGGGTGAAAAATTAATGCAGGTATCATTTGGAAATCGGCAACTAATAATTACCCCAATGTGGACATTACGAATTTGTTTCTTATGGTCATTGTCAATGCCAACAAATACTAAGTAGAACGTGCAGGATATTTAACGAAAAATATCCGAATTTGCCGTCGCTTAATAGAACAAAAATCAGAAGGTTACTATCCAATCTTGTAAGTCATGAAAATGCAACTGGAGCGTATGCAAAATATGCAACCACAGCAACATTTTGAAAAATCCAACTTTCGTAATTAGGCTTGTGCGATAATGTTCATGCTTCATTAACCATTAGTTAAGACATTAAACTTTTCAGAAATACACCTGGCGGGACATTCTTATGTACATTCTTTACAAAATAATATAGTTATGGTTTTAGCTTATTTGTGGTAATCTAAGACATAAATTACGTTTAAATCGTTCTCAATTTCTTTCTAAACAAATCAATATTTTTGGTTGGGCGCCTCTGAGAGCATTTGAATCGGATCTAATCTAATTCTCGAATTTGAATCGGATCTAATGCATCAAAAAGCTCCTCAAACTCGAATTCCCAATTTTTCTCGGGTGTTCACTGGAGTAGAATACACTGGGGTGCTTTTGATGTGACCCCATAGATAAAAATCCATCAGAATAAGGTCTGGCGATCTTGCAGGCCAGATCCATGAACCCAATCTTCAAAACTATCTGTCTTCGAAGTCATTTATCAATTCACGAGACACATGAGCAGTGCAGTGCGCCAGGGCTCCATCTACTTGGTACCAACACGATTCTAGTTCATTTAATGTTAATGCCTCCAAAAAGTCTGCTACCATGGTTCTTAAGATTTCCAAATTTCTTGTCCCATTTAAAATGTCGTCGTAAACAAGATACCGAAATTGGTTGTTGTACAGCAAACAAAATACGTTGAAACTAAGCTCCGATTGCTTGTCATATGAGGATTTTGGTCTGCCCAAAATTGAAGCTTTCGACGATTAAAGATCCACTCTATAGAAAATTTCGCCTCCAAATACTAGTATATGTATTTTTCCAAAAATCTTGGTTCGTCTTGTAGGCGGACTAGAAACCATCTCACAAAATTCTCATCTTTGCCCTGCGTAGATAACATCGCTGCAGTTTGTGAAAATTTAAAATGATGAAATCCGTTTCTCCTTAAAATCTTCTACACTGAGCAACGAGGTATGTCCAAATCAGCTGCAGTGGCACGAAGTGAGATGTTTGTGTTAGCATGAAAATAAGCTAAAACCATAGTGACAGTGTTCTCGTCATTTTTGGCTGGTTCAACTTTTTGTATTGCTCCAGTTGCTTTCCCATGACTTACAAAATTGGATCGCAACCTTCTGAATTGTTCTATTAAGCGGTGGCAAATTTGAATATTTTTGGTTAAATGACGAATAAGAAATAAATTCATAATATCAACATTGGAGTAATTATTAGTTGCCATTTTAGAACACAGTAGGGACTTGCCAACATTGTCAAGAACTAAACATGTGAAATATCTTGATAACACGATTTCATTCGATTTAATTTTTCACCCTAAATAAAAATCAACCAACCAACCAACAACCTAGGTTACATAAATGTGAAAATTGATAACTAATTTGTACGCAACCCAATTTGCAACAAATGAATGCATTGGCAAAGAATACATTTTAGGTATAGGGAAACCCAATTGTGTTTAACAAGGATTTTAATTCTACATTCGATAAGATAAAAATATTTGGCGGGTGCCATTTAAAAACAAATCACTCTTTGTCATTTAAAGTTTTCTTATTTCAAAAATCATTTTGTAAAGAATGTAGGTAACAATGTCCTGCCGGGTGTATTTCTGAAAAGTTCGATGTCTCAACTAATGGTTAATGGAGTATGAACATTATAGCATAAGTCTAATTATGAAAATTCGATTTTTCAAAATGTGGTGCGGTTGCATAATTTTTGCGAAAAAATTCAATACCTCCGAAACGATTAAGTTTAGGCTTGGCATAAAAATAACCGGAACCGCCAGCTTATTGAAAATATTTTTATCTTTTAGTTCCCTTTCTACTATATTCAAATTCAAATTTTCAGACTTCTAGCTTTATCTGTTCCCCATATATTTCTAATTGATGGTCTATGGTAGACAGCGTGTATTTAACAATTCCATTTTCGTTGCTTTGGCGGCTCTTGAAACGTTGTTTGCATCCATATATGATATAATATCATCATGAGCATTTATCGGTTTTTTGCTTAACTGTTTTGAATAATAACTTGCGTTGTCCATGACGATTACTGATTTGGGTGGAATAGACGGTAGCAATTGTTTCTGAAACCAAGTTTCAAAAAGGGCAGAATCTATATTGCTGTGTTAATCAGCTGAACAATATTTAACTATCAAATACTTTTTGATTAATTGTTTTGCATCTATCTAATGAAAGATGATGATATCTTTTCGTTGGGCTAACAAAAGAGTCTTCGGTGTTCATATCGTTATCAAATTCTTGTTGTTTTCAGTGGCAGCTCCCCAAGGAGGAAACATTATATGTGTTATATTTTTCTTTAGCAAATCAACTTGACAATGATGTAATTAAAGCACACACAATGATGCGATGAAGACATACATTATGACTTCAAAAAATGTCCTTATATTCCTAACTGCAACAATTCTCAGGTTAAAAGCAGGGCCGGGTGTACATAAATGTGTTCTTACCTTACCTAAGATGTTAGTGATTGTTCATTTACTAGGTGACAATTCTGTTATAACCACAACTAACTTGATACTGTGCCATATAGGCAACCATTCATTCACTGAACAAAACAAAATCAGTCAGACTCATTTAGTAACCCTTTAACTCCAGAATTATTACTTTTCCATATATTTGAAAATATACAGTGTTATTGAATTAAGCTTGGGCCTGCTTAATCGGGAATAATTTTCAAACGCAATTTTATGTTTACAGTAATAAAAATCCAGTCCACGCCGAATTAATGCCAAACATAGCCAGCTAGGAGATATTTTTCAGTCTTGTTTAGCTATTGTTGTAAACATTCATTGAATCGGTGATACAAACTTTGCAAAGTGAACTTTATCAATCCATAATCCTAGAATGCTTCCTAAAGTAGCTGAAGCACTCCGAAGGAATTATGTATCGTTTGGAGTAAGTGGGCCTAGTTAATTAGTCAAAAATTATATCAAATTATTACTAAGACCATGTGATTGATACAACAAGAGAGCTACTTTCTTTTTTTATGTAATTTGGTACTAACCAAATTGCAGTTGAGGGTGTTCATTAGAACACCCTCAAAGTTTCTCAAATTTGGTTAATAAAATAATTCTTGCCCTTAATTCTCCCTTTGATTCAAACATCCTGTATAAAATTATTTTGTAACAGCCACACTAAAAATAAGCTTTTGTTAATATGAATGCACTTCATATATTGAATTTTTTCCCAAAAACTTTGTAACAGCAACATTTTGAAAAATCGAATTTTCATAATTAGACTTATGCCATAATATTCATACTTCATTGACAATTAGTTGAGACATTGAGCTTTTCAGAAATACATCTGGCAGAACATTCTTCACAAAATTAAATTTTGAAATCAGAAAACTTTAAATGACAAAGAGTTTTTTTTAATGGTACCTACCAAATATGGTACCATAGGTACCATAGCTACCTATCTTATCGAATGTAGAATTAAAATCCTCGTTAAACGGTATTGGGTTACCCTATACCTAAATGTATCCTTTTCGATTATTTAAGGTTTTGCAAGCTCTTGCTGCAAAAGCGATCCTTCAACAATACATCGTTTGTTTTAAATTGAGTTACCAATTAGTTATCAATTTTGACGTTTATGTAACTTAGGTTGGTTGATTTCGTATTTGAAAAATTAATGCATGTATCGTTTGGAAATTGAGTTATCACGATATTTCACATGTTTTTAGTTCTTGACAAAATAATGTAGTTATGGGGTTACCTTATTTTTATGGTAATCTAAGACATAAATTACTAAAGAAAATGTTCAAGTCGTTCCCCATTTCTTTCTAAACAAATCAGAATTCTTGATTGGACTCATTATATGCATTAATTTTCACCCAGAATATGAAATCAACCAACCTAAGTTACATAAACGTCAAAATTGATTGCCTACCAAGTAGTTGGTAAGCAACTCAATTTACAACAAATGAATGTATTGTCAAAGTGTCGCTTTTGCAGCAAGAGCTCGAAAAACATTAAATAATCGAAAAAGCGTACATTTTACATCTTACAAGCAAAAACTAAAATTCAAAATATAGAGACACTAGTAATAATATTCTTATAAATTCCTGTTATTTCTTATAAATTCCCGTTTTTTATACTACTATTTACAGAGTTATTTCTTCAAACACCTGCACTTAAAAAATTAGAATATTCTTGAAATTAGAATATCATACCTTGAGCAACTGGCACATTTTAAGCCCACATTTTATTCTGAAGTGTTAAATTTAGAAATAAAACATAAACCCTAAAGGTTTCCGTTTCATCTGGTAAGTCACTCACAATATGTCATTCCCCTGATTTCTGAATTAGAATATTAGAAATAATAGTTACTTTTGAATTTAAATCTATTTCTCTAATTACTCCCTATGTAACTGTTTCAATGCTTTCAATTTATCATCCATGCATTTTTTTTTCTGGAATTGTTTGTTGATTTCCCTATCTACGGTCCTTTGTTCAAGTTTGTTTCAACTCTTATCCTATATTACTGGTGCCTTCATTTTCATTTTTTTTCTGATACAGTGTTGCTTCCTCCTTCTTCGGTTTTTTCATATACAGTTGTTCTCTTAACGGTTCAGTTGGCGTATTTTTTTTTGCCAAGTTTGATGCACTTGTGGCAGATTTGCACATATCTAACTTCATTGTTCTGTTTGATTAGAGCTTTCAATCAAACGTTTCCTGTTTTATCGACATTGCAGTAAATTAGTAATAATAATTACTGATTTTAATTGCAATAAATATTTTTAATTCCCCTTGAAAAAAGACGCTACTGTTAGAATGACAGTACAAAATTATGACAGATAATTCTGTCAAATTAACATACATAATGAATAAGTTTATAATGAGTGAACAACTGTACAAACCGATATTTACTAATTCAGGTCTGCCAACTGTCCCGTTCATTTTGAATCTCAGCGAACGATTACTGGTTCGATTTTCAATTTTTCAGCTTAATTAATAAATAACGTTAAAAATAAGATTATTTCTCTTGTCTCTTACTAGTGCGGAGACTTCGTTTTCAACTTCTTCTATAGATTTGCTTCTCTTTGTTCTTATGTTTCTGTCTTGTCTATTCCTTTTCTTTAGTTTTGAGTTCAAGGTGTCCTTTTCAAGTTTTCCTTTGGCGTTTTTTTCAGCAGTCAATTGTTTCTCTGTTCTTTTTGGGACTTCACACCCAAACCTTGGCATGCTATGATGTTATATGTTATAAAAATGGCTCTCCTCCGGCTTTTCTTTTAATGCATTTTCGTTCTGGCATTTTTGGCCAAGATAAAATCTCATCTATTATCTGCATTACAGTTGTATAGATTGGTCTGCACCGTTCTTTGAACAAATTTGGTGTTCACTGTTTCTTATTTGCCTGTTGTGGTGCATTTATAGATTAATCAAAATATTAAGATTGTAGTTTTAGGTATATGACTGCCTTTTTTGATAATCCACTTCTAATTCTTTTAACTCACACCTTACTGTCAACAACCAAAACATGAGGTCAATATTATGTCAGTTTGTTGATATGACCAATAAATTAGTTTTATATATCTCTGTCGCACTCACACTAACTTGTCAGCCATTTAGTTGTTTCTGTTGTCAACCTGAGTTGGCAACAGAAACAACTAAACGAATTCTGAGTTGGGGTTTTCCCCTGTGTTAATCCGGTTTTTTATTGCATCCTGTTTCTCTAACGTAGGTGACACCGCAGGAACATTTTAGATTATATACTTCGGTTATGTAAGACTTTGAAGATAAAATTTGTTTGATTCTGATATTATTCATTTGCTGCGTAATTGCCTATAATTGTCTTTTCTCTTTCTGACAAGACTATCAAAGGCCTATTATTGTCTTTTCTCTTGCTGACAAGACTATTGAAAAATGAAGATTTCTGAGAATGATGACGATAAGAGGCTGGAATAACTATGTCTATTGCAAGTTTGTTATTGTTGAAATCTTTAAGAATAGTTAAAACAAGGAAGTTAATATAAATATTCTGTCCAGTTTGTCCTTAAAAAAGAACATTTTTAAGGAGGTTATACCTCAGAATAATAGTATATGAAAACAAGTTGCAGAAGTATATTTATTCTAGCATGAGTCAGAAGTTCGGAGGAGTGCTTGAATAGTCTTCTACAATTAATGCTATTTTCTCTATTTAAGCTTCCATTTTCTCTATTTCTTAACGGTCATTTGAACCAACAATTTGATTTACATTAATATTTTATTTTATGAGAATTGTTTTTGAAATATAGTAAAAAAATCCACTAGATAATAACTATTAATGCCACTTCGTATGTGTGGTTTAATAAAAAGTTGTAATCAGAAAATTATGAATTCCTACTGCGGGGTAGTTGACTTCATGTGCCCAACTATGACAACAATGCTAACTAACACAGTATGATCAAAAACTCTGATTGTACCCCCAGGTATGAAATGAAAGATTATTTGTCATTGATATTGACTTCATTAAAAACCTATTTTAACTATAAGAATCTTAGCAAGTGTGCAAAGTCATGAGAACTTCCAAAGTAATATTTAAAAGTTGTGACTGGATTATGGTTATGATATTAATAAATTTTAGTAATGCAATTAGTAGGAAATGATAACACACTCTGCAAGGTATACATTATGTGGTGGACTTTCCCCAAACTTATTATTGTTATTGAGGTTTCATGTTTCCTTGAAATACAATCTCTAGTTTAACCACAGAAATCACTTTTGCCATAACGTAACAAAATCTTCCGTAGGTTTAAGTTATTTCACGTTACACATGGTTTTCATTTGGTACAATGTTGCAATATATAAACCTGAAAAATTTATAAATATTACCACAAGGGCTAATTCTTGAAATGATGTAGATATTTTAAGTACGTTACATTTTCCATTAGAAAAATATCAGAAGTTAAAATGCACTTAAACCGACGTTGCGCGCAACAATTCCTTGAATAGCTTGAACACTCAGCATAAATTGTTGTCTATTTATAAATCTGAAAGGTATATGAATTTTGGAATGCTAAAACCTGTATTTTTTTTTCAGTTGAGTTTTAATTCGTATCAAAATCGAACACCATGGCGTTGCGACGGACCACCCTACCCTTTCCCACCGAACTACAGGAACATGAACTACAATACCCGACACTACAAGAACATACTGAGAGTGTAGACATTCGTACAGGAATTAACGGTAGATGGTTATTGCTCGTAAATAACTTATGACAGTTTTGCATTTCTTTTACATTTACAAAATAATTTAATACGATACTTTATTTGAAATACATTCGTTTTCCCAATTCTGACTTTGAATACAGTACAAAACAAAAAAAAATTGCGGATAAGAGGGGCGACGCCATTAGTCCAGCGCGTACCGAATTGTGAACCCTTTTAGTACTGTTTAGGTGGCATTTGACCTCAAAAAAAAAGTGGAAATAAAAAAATATTGTGCAAATTTTAGGTGCCTTCATTGTTGTAGTCAATATGAAAAAATTCGAAACGTGTACCTAGAGCGTATAGTTTAAAAAAAATGGGGAAGAAATTATTAAACGATAGGATTTCTCAGTTCATTTTGTCAAACTATAAGCGATTTTGATTTTTTTTCTGTATTGTTAGTACCTCTGTAGATGTTTATATAGATACATATAATGTATATTTATATTATTAAGTTAATAAATTTTCTGTGATAGCACTTCTATCATGACAAAGAGCTAATTGTATAATTATCCATTATTATTTTTTGTTTATTTTGTTTGAATAGTCACTCTGATCTTCTAAGTACGAATTTATATATCGTTTAACAAGTCAAATGTTTAAAGTTCCTTGTAAAGTATGTTTTTCTTTTTTTTTATGTGAATGTACAAGTTAAATCACTGGTTATGAAAAATTATTGACCTATCAGTTGACGTATAGAAAAATGAATACAATTAATTTAATTTCCATGATTATATTTTTGTCATTTTAGTTTTCAACAGTTTCTATGCAGAAAATATAAAACTTGAAAATTTTAATTGTATTCACTTTTCCTTATTCATTAACATTTTGTGCTTAGAACAGTGTTTATATATTTGCTGGTAATAATGTCGTTATTTGCCTTTTTTTTTAAATGACACCTAAATTTTGTAAAAAAAAGGTAAATTAAGAAGTTAGTAACTGGTAGACCGAGCTCGCTCGGTTCAAAAAAACAATTTTTTTTAGTTCCTTTTCACATTTTAATACTGGCCTCGTCATCGTGTGATCAAAGGTCAAACTGACACTCATCGTTACAGGAAACTATTCCCAATGCTCAAAAAACAAAATTAGTTTTTTGAAAGTTGAAACCTATCTAAATATTTTTCGCACTGAAAACTTTAGTGATATTACAAAACTTCTTAAAATTTTTCAAATTTTCCAACTTAAATAATCAAAAAGTGTGATATAGGGAAATCAATTTTATACTCCCAGCAAATCTTTTATAAACCTGTTTTTAGAATTCCTAAAATAAAATACATCTTGTTGTTTTCCATGTACGTCATTTAAACTAGTTGACAACAACTACTGACTTAACATGTACACATTGGTTTTTGTATCAACTAATTAGAGTAACTAGAAGGAATTTGTAGCTTTAAATTGTTTTCTCTAGTGTGATCGTAAAAGGGTGTTAAATAAAACGACTGATTTTTTTTAAATATAATTAGGTGTATGAAGAATGTGTAAAATGCATTTCTGTACATACGTCACTAATTGCTTATAGTTTGATGGTTTTTTAAGTACAAAAAGTTCGTCCAAACTCTGTGCATTTCTTCAGAAAATTTAAATACATATACGAGATTAACAGTATTTTTTACTTAGGTTTTACATATCAAGAGTAACTTGTCGCATTTACAATATTTCTATCTGTATATATCTATATTATATGTGTGTAACGTAAGTGTGGCACCTGGTAAAATGTTATTGTGGATGCGACAAAGTGCAGGCAACGAAGAACTGCCAGATGAAATTTACGTAAATGCATCTATCGTTAATTATTGGAATTAACAAGAAAACCTGCACATACAAATTAGTGGTAAGCGTTTTTTTTTGCTCTATGGATCTTCTTTGTAACGAATGTTTTTTTCAGTTAATTTTTGCTTAATTTTACATAGTAGTGCATTTATGTATTTCCCTTTAAATGAACAGGTTTTTTAATCTTAGGCCTAATTTTATAAGTTTCCTATTACCTATCCAACTTTCTAGAAGTTTTTGTTTTCATACTTCTTTCGGCTTTCAGTTTTCTATTACAGGAGTTTATTTTGCAAGTTTTTCTAAAGGTCTGAAAAATGTGTAATCATAATAAATATTATATATACATATATACATGTGGTCCAAACTTATGACGATTTTGCAATGTCTAAAGAGGTTATATTAAGATTAAAAAGAGGTAATGGTAATTCTTGTATTTTGTACAGAATTGTACTGAAATTTGTTGTAAATCTTTAGATTGTTTTTTATTTAATTTTCTTTCAACACTTCACTGTCCAAAAATGAATATATTGTGATACCAGGTTACTTAAATGAAATGGATTGCCGTTTATACAATTCTGTACTCTAATCAATGGTAGTTTTCGGTTTTTTTTTTAGTTGGTATATAAATTATTAATCCGTATGTAATTGAAACTAACAGGGTTGTACGACTCTACTGAGGTTTAATTTGCATTTTTTAAAAGTAATATTAAATCAGGTTTAAATAGAATTATGTACGGTGGAAGATTGCCTGGTGAAGTGCAATTAAATAGACGTTTTGAGTGTGATATTTTTCTGTATATACAGCTCGAAATTTTAGAGATTGTATCCGTGAGAAATTGTACATAATTCTTTAGAAATCTGTGTCGTATTTGTAGAAATTGTATGTAGGAAGTTTTCATTGTAATATATATATTAAAAATATAATAAATGTTAAGTATTGCATCTGAACTCTGTCTTTTATTTTGATATTAGCCCCCTTATGTTATAAAAAATTGATATATCACTAGTAGGTAGTTTATTAATAAATATCTGGTGTGAAACATTCAGATGATTTTCTGTAACTTTATTTAAATTGTGCCATACAATATAGGTAGTACCTGGTAGACCGAGCTATCGCTAGGTCTATCAGGAATTACGAGCTCCGTTCAGACTTTCAGCAGTGTTCGTCTCAGTTTACATATGTGGTAAGTATATCCTAACGGGGTCCTATATAATTATACTGTACGTAAATTATATAGATGATCGAAATTTTTCTTTACCATTAAAAATTAAAGCACTTAAAAAAAATCACTTTTTCAGTTCATTTCACGGTAAATGTTTTATATTTATGCAGATAAGTACTTCGGAAACAAAGTCCGAAACAGAAGCTCAGAAGCTCGGTTCTTTGATAACGCTAAAATATATAATACAAAAGAATTATAATTTTGAAAATTGAACAGGTAAAAAGAGAGCTTTCGGTGAACAATTTTTAGAGAGGAAAACAGAAACATTTACACACTTTATAAAATCCCAAAAATATATATTTACATTTTACTCTTTATGTAATTACAGATTATAAGATTGGTTAACTATATCAGTTAAGCGATAAATTATGGATAATACAAAAACGTTATAATACATTTTTCATAAGTATTTTTACAAGAAATATAAAGTAATTTCCAGTTAATTGTACAGTGAAACCAACTATGTTGTTTTCTTTGCTTTTCTTCTATTACTTCTTCTGGGTGTTACTTCGTCACTATTAAATAGTATCAAATAATATCATCATGGTACCCATTTCTATTAGTAACATAATTCTACTTACCCAGGTTGCGAAGAATCATCGAGAAGATGCTTTCGAGACTGAAGTGAAATTCTAGTGGGACTAGCGAAAGATGAACTAGACGCAGAAGATGAATCCAATTGTTCTGCAATGTTTTTTTTTGCTATTGTGACACTCCTGGTTAATCTACTTGATGATCGCGAAGTATTATGAGTATTAGCGAAAGATGAAATAGATACAGAAGATGAATCCCATCGTTCTGCACTGGTTGTTTTTGCTTTTGTGGCACTCCTGGTTAATCTAGTTGATGTTCGCAAAGTATTATAACCATTAGCCACCTACAAAATGAAAATTACTGTTAATAAAATAGAAGTGTATTTTATTTAACAATATAATTTGAATGAAAAAAATTTATAACTATAATATATGCAAGCACTTACTTCAGGGAGATGTACATTGTTTATGTCATTACTAGTGCCCTTTTTGGTATGATCACGTTTTTGATTACCAACTTCCACATCTGATACCACTGGACTAGATGGTTGTGATATTGCCCCACTTAATCTGTCAACCTACAATTAAAATAGAAAGTGTATGTTACCCAGTGAAAACAACGTTAAATTTTGTCTTGATATTGTTGTTCTAATGATTCGAAAACGAGGATCCAGGATCTCAAAAAAGACACAGAATGTCAAAGGGAAGGAACCAGAAATGTATACCTTACTGACAAAACATGACATTTTCATGGGGATGTAATGGAATCTCAATGACAAACAAACTACGATTGTTTGTTATATAATATTGTTATGCTGACATAGCAAAGTTATCCTACGCTAGAGCCCTGCAACGTTTGAGTTACTCATAAGTGGGAACCCAAGTTCAAGTTTGTAAATAATATAAAAATTTTAAACAGACTCAGAGAAGTTAATTTAAAACTAAATCCGGTCAAATGTCAATTTTTGAAAAAGGAGATTTTGTATCTGGAATACACAATTTGGTCAGAAGGCATACGTCCTGATGCTAACAAAATTGTGTCAGTATAAAATTATCCACTTTTTTGTAGGGGCATGAAATCTACTCAGAAAAACAATTTCAATGAAATCTGAGTGTGTTCACCAAAACAGTTCTGTATTTTGTTTTTACTATTTCGTCAACAATTAATGAAATAATTGGTTAGTTCCAGGCGTCCTTTAACTCTTTCTGGGCCACCACCAGTAAATGTTTAAAATTAAATAACATTTTTAATTACATCTATTAATTACTGTTATTTATGGGAGAAAAAATATTGTTATCCTTGCAGGATTTTGTGTAAGGACATTTTTTGTTTTGCTATGACCTCTATGATGAATGAATAGAACTGAAGATATGATGAAATGAAGTGCAATTTTTTAGTGCAATCGATGTATCGTCAAAATTATGGACCCGTGTATTTTTCAAAATACAAAGAAACCAACACATGTATTCACTCATTTTGTGGCTAGAACCCGCAAAGAAAATTTAAGCAAATCAAAAAAATGGATCGTTCAATTAAATGTTCGATTTGTAAAAGAATGTCCCATTTTCTTTCAAACAGTTTTCCTGAAACGAATTGTAAGAAAATTATGGCCCACATTACTCACCTTCTAAATTAAGCAGTTATTACAGGACATTCGTATATTCCTAAGTTCCTTATAATCAAATTAAGTTTCACAATTAGAAGTTTTGTTTATCGGATGTTCGCAATTTTTCTTTGCCATTAAAAATTGAAGCAAATTGTCCATTTCACAGTAAATGTTTTGTATTTATGCAGATACGTACTTTGGAAACAAAGGTTGTGGACATCCATCACAGCCTTCTCTGATGAACAAGACTCCAGAGAAGGACGTGATGGAATTTTAATTTTTTTTTCTTAATCTATATTCAATTTTCAACAACTTTCGTTTGCCAGGCTTAAACTTAATCATTTCTGAGATGATGAATTTTTTCGCAAAAATTATGCAACCGCACCAACATTTTGAAAAATCGAATTTTCATGATTAGACTTATGCGACAATGTTCATACTTCATTAACCATTAGTTGAGACATCAAACTTTTCAGAAATACACCCGGTGGGACATTATTATGTACATTCTTTGCAAAATTGAATTTTGTAATAAGAAAACTTTAAATGACAAACCGTGATTGTTTTTAAATGGCAAATATTTTTATATTTTTTTTTCTCTTGCTGCAAAAGAGGTTCATGGACAATACATTCATTTGTTGTAAATTGGGTTGCCTACCAATTAGTTATCAATTTTGACGTTTGTGTAATTTAGGTTGGCTGATTTCATATTTAGGGTGAAAAAGTAATGCAGGTATCGTTTGGAAATCGATTTATCAAGATATTTCACATTCAACATTGTTTAGTTCTTGACAAAGTCTTTACTGTGACAAGTCCTTACTGTGTTCTAAACTGGCAACTAATAATTACTCCAATGTTGATATTATGAATTTATTTGTTTATGGTTAATGTCAACAAATAATAAGTAAAACACGCAGGACATTTAAGGAAAAATATCCGAATTTGCCACCGCTTAACAGAACAAAATTCAGAAGGTTACAATCCAAGTCATGGGAAAGTAATAATTTGTAGGCAACCCAATTTACAACAAATGAATGTATTGTCAAACGATCGCTTTTGCAGCAAGAACACGAAAAACCTTAAATCATTGGAGAACGATACATTTTAGATATAGGGAAAGCTAATACCGTTTAACGAGGATTTTAATTCTACATTGGATCAGAAAAATATTTGACAGGTGCTTTTTAAAAAAAATACTTATTGTAATTTAAAGTACTCTTATTTCAAAATTTTCTAAAGAATGTACGTAGAATGTGCCGCCTGGTATATTTCTGAAAAGTTCGATGTATCAACTAATGGTTAATGAATTATGAATATTATCGCATAAGTCTAATTATGAACATTCGATTTTTCAAAATGTTGCTGTGGTTGCATAATTTTTGCGAAAAAATTCAATATCTCGAAAACGATTAAGTTTATAGACTTGGCAAATGTATTACGAAAGTCATTGAAAATTGAATGTAGATGAAGAAAAATAAATTAAAATTGGGGTCATTCCATTTGTATTAACAAAGCTGTTGTCAACTTCCGGTATAACCGGAACCGCCAGCTTATTGAAAATATGTTTATCCTTTAGTTCCCTTCCTGCCACATCCAAATCCAAATTTTCAGACTTCTACCTTTATCGGTTCCCCATATATTTCTAATGGCGGTCTACGGTAAACACCTATACATAGGAGAGCATATGGAAGAAATTTGAAAATTTTGGTGTGTCAATGAAAGCAGATTTTTATGGAAAACAGTCCGGAGAATGAAAAGTGTTCAGTCCGGTGCTCTGAAAAAATTCAGAAAAAAATCCTTGAAGTGGTCCAAAAGTGGTTTTTTTTTAAAAAATTTGTTGTAAAAATTTTTTGAGGCCGCTACCGTTTTATCGCCTAATCATTTTTGAATATAAAGTGTTCACTTTCAAATAGCTCAGGTGTGTTCACATTTCCCCTCGTCCGAGAACCCACATTTTACTGCGCGACTACCGAAGTGGAGGATTTCTGTATTTTGACCGTAATTTGCCCCTCCTGTGCAAGTTAAAAATTTAACAATATTTGTATGTTGCAAAGAAAGCAGATTCTTATAGTAAACATTCCGGAAAAGGCAACGGGCGCAATGAAGAATTCAGAAAAAATTCCTTGATGACTCCAAGATCGAAAAACGGACCCAAAAAATTCATTTTTTATTTTTTGGAACACAAGGAACTTTTCTAAATTTCCTCTCGCTCATTGGATTGAAGAATCCAAGAAGAGAATGTTTTCTATAGGAATCCACTTTTATTGCAACATACAAAAAATTTCACCTTACACAGGGGGGCAATTACGGTCAAAGTGCAGAAACCCTTCATTTCGGTAGTCGCGCGGTACAATGTGGATTTCCGGCCGAACGACTCACCTGAGGTATTTCAAAGTGAACATTTTTTGTTCAGAAATGATTGGGCAATAAAATTGTGGCAGTCTCGTCCCGATCGGCTCAAGCACTCAAAGTCGAAAAAAATTCAATTTTTTTTTACTTTGAGGTTATTTTTGGGATACAATTTTTTCTGAATGTTTTCAGAGCACCCATTTTTTCTCCGGAATGTTTCCTATAAAAATCTGCTTTCATTGACACAACAAAATGTTCAACATTTTTCCCTATGCCCCCCTTCTATAGGGGGACAAGCCCGTATTTATGCCCGTTCCGTTCTGCGATTTGAAATATACGCTGGCAGAAAAGCAAAACTTGTCGAAAAACACGCTTGGTGAACGTGTGGTTCTTGACCTGACCTCGAATTTTCAGGGAAAACACCATTAGATATATTTTTTTCCACGTCCTATAACTTACTAGTTGCACTCATATTCCTATAATTTACCAATTGCACTCAAGGAAAAGAAAAGAAATAACAGTGAAACAGTTCAACAAAAGCGAAAGTATTTACCATCAAATACAAAAAGTGATAAAGCGCTAAAAAGAGGACATTACGATTGCCAAGTAAGTGATACTGGCCTGCCTTTGTTTTTTGACTTTAAGATTATTTTGGGGACACAATTTTTTCTGATTTTTTTCAGAGCACCCATTGGATTCTCCAGAATGTTTTCTATAAAAATCTGCTTTCATTGACACCTATCAAAATTTTCAAATTTTTTCCCTATGCCCCCCTCTATACAGGGTGTTGCCGAATTCGTCCGACAAATTCATAGGGGTGATAGTAGGCATCAAGAGGATGAAAAATTGCCATAGAACATGGGGTCGCCAACCACGTTTAGTGGGACAAAATCGCAAAAATATACTTTGACCGTAATTGCCCACCTGTGTAAGGTGAAATTTTTTGTATGTTGCAATAAAAGTGGATTCCTATAGAAAACATTCTGAAGAATCCAATGAGCGAGAGGAAATTTAGAAAAGTTCCTTGTGTTCCAAAAAATAAAAAATTAATTTTTTGGGTCCGTTTTTCGATCTTGGAGTCATCAAGGAATTTTTTCTGAATTCTTCATTGGGCTCGTTGGATTTTCTGGAATGTTTACTATAAGAATCTGCTTTCTGTGCAACGGTCAAAATACAGAAATCCTCCACTTCGGTAGTCGTGCAGTAAAATGTGGGTTCTCGGACAAGAAGAAATGTGAACACACCTGAGCTATTTGAAAATGAACACTTTATATTCAAAAATGATTAGGCGATAAAACGGTAGCGGCCTCAAAAAAATTTTACAACAAATTTTTTTGTAAAAAAATAACTTTTGGACCACTTCAAGGATTTTTTTCTGAATTTTTTCAGAGCACCCATTGAATTCTCCGGACTGTTTTCTATAAAAATCTGCTTTCATTGACACCTATCAAAATTTTCAAATTTTTTCCCTATGCCCCCCTCTATACAGGGTGTTGCCGAATTCGACCGACAAATTCATAGGGGTGATAGTAGGCATCAAGAGGATGAAAAATTGCCATAGAACATGGGG
>JAWQRJ010000579.1:0-19791 GCA_033557515.1 Diorygopyx duplodentatus | reverse complement strand
GTACTCAATTATCCTTGGTCCAGAAATTGAAGGGATTTTAATCATTTTTTAATCGACCGCGCATCACCTTCTAATTGTCTAGAAATGGATATTGCGGGGTTTTGTGGCTTTTTGGGAAATTTTGGGGAATATTTTGTGATATCTACAAATGAAGAAGGCATTTTTGAATGATTTGTCATTGATTTTTACAATGCACAATTATCCTAGTTCAGAAATAAAATTATATTTTCAAATATCTAAAAACAGGGATTTATATGAATATACAGGTGTCTCAAATTCGATGCTCACCATTGGTACCTTGGAAACGATAAAAGCTACAGACTCTTCAAATGTTAATATTTTCCATATTATTTATCATATCAAGAAATTTCGACGGAAAAAGTTGTAGATATCAAAACATTCTGTAGCATAAATAATAAAAATATTTTTTTCCTTGCCAGTTTCGAGATGTGACCGAAAGCTGTATTTTTTAAATGGAAACCATAGTTGATTTTAGCATTGTTAAATTACTTGATTTTTTCCCTTTCCAACGATATAACGTTCGAGGTATTTATCTTTCATAGTTTAGGAGATATGAGGAAAAATCATATTCCATACAGATTTTAACACATCCTAATTTTAATCACCCTATCCATGATTAAGCACTATGTTTTGTTTTCAAAACAAAAGGCTGCATATCTGGTATTAATTATCTTTTGTGCTTTAGTAGAAATTAAGAAAAATGATCTTCCGAAAGATCATTTTTCTTGTTTTTTAGAAAAAACAGTTCTGCTCAAATTTAGTACGTCAATAAATTGCAAAAAAAGGAAACATGGAAGCAATAAACATGATAACAATAAACATGATAACAATAAACATAGTAACAATAAACATGGTAAAAGTTAACACGATAACAATATGGCGGCCGTTAATGTTTACTTCTAAACATTTGGTAACACGCTTTTCGACACTTTTTCTACAATTTATTAATTGACGAACACTAACGGAGATAAAAATGCCTGTATGCCATTAATACTGTTATAATTCATTTCGTATACCACATTTCTTATATGGCACCACAGGAAAAAGTCTAGTGGAGACAAATCCGGAGATCTCGCTGGCCATCGTATGGGACCGTTCGTTGCAATCCACCGATTTCTATCCTAAAGAATGTTTTTATAACCTACAACTTTTTCCCTCGAAATGTTTTGATACGGTAAATAATATGGAAAATATTCACATTTAAAGAAAAAACAATTTTCAATTTTTTTCAGGATATCTAGTAGGCGATACATTTTTTTGGAAAAACTTTAACAGCAGCTTAGCTTTAGCTTTAAAAACAGCTTAGATACGCACCCTCATATTGTTTCATTTAACCGAGTATGTAGCTGTATATTTTTAAAATTTTAATTTCTTACGTGACAATTTTTGGTAATCTATATTTCCTTAGATGTAGTAGTGTAGTAGTGTATATAAAAATAGGATCATTATGAAGGTTATTTTGGGGATTTAAGTTCTTTACAGTAACATAAATTTTGAAAAATTATATGGCGGAAAATATAACATTTGTATGTTTAAAACAGTGCGTTCGGGTGTAAATTTAATTTAAGTGTCTTTTACAGGTGTCCGAAATGTTTGTACACAAACTTTGCCAGTATATTCTAAAAACCATCATATCTTGCAAACTAAAATGAAATCAATCATAAAATCCATGGCAAAAGTATGTGCAAACTGTTCATGTACCGTATGATTTTGAATTTTTATGGGAACTAAAAAGAACTTGGGAGCAGTACAATGTTATATTCCTTTTGATAGCATAGAATGGAAATTTTTAAAAACGTAAACGCAAAGGTCTTGGGGGCGCAGGAAGGAGAAAAAACTATTTGAATTTTTCAACAAAGAATGAAATAACCACCGATCAGTTACGTATAACAGATTGCGAAACTATATTTTCTCATCAAAATTTGGCCTTGCCACCTGTTTTTAAAGCAAGGAGTAAGTTCTTATTTGGATGGGCCAGGAGACATCGGATTAGATCGTGTAAAATAACTCATCATGGACAACTGGATAATCGCGATCCAAAGGAAACGCAGGAACATGTAAAGCAATATTTAATTCAAGTAAATAACCTTACAGTAGGATTGACAAGTGATCGTGTTTTTAGTATGGATGAAACTTCATGTTACCTTGATATGGTAAGATTGCACTCTTCACTTTGTTGGTGATGCTGATACAGGGCTCAGAAAAAATCTATACACTGTCTGTTTGACAATATCATTGTATGGACGTATACTCCCATCTATGATTATTTTTCATGACTTCAAAAAAATCCCAAAGTAACAATCCTTAAAGCAGTTGTTGCTGTGAACAAAACGGACCAATGGACACAAATTTACTGAAAACGTGTATGGATACTGCTTTCTGCAAGGAGGGCCTCTTAGTTTAGTAACATTCCATTAGTAATTATTTGGAATTCTTCTGGGACTCATAAGGTAGAAAAAACCTTGAAATATATATTTTTTCAAATATGGCTCAAAGGCAGTAATAATTCCTGGAAAGACGACGCATTTCACGCAGCCCCTGTATGTTGCCATGAATTCCGACTTCAAAGCTGCTACGAGAAAGGAATGGGAGAATTGATTTAAGAGAAGAAATTGCTGAATTTACTCCAAAAGGATATAGAAAAAAAACATCTTACCAAAAGATTGTTGAAGTTATTTCTGCCTGTAATACAATCCAGTCAAAATCAATTCAAAGAGGATTTGAATGTTGCGGCATTGCTGCGAATGGACAAGACGTAGCGACCAATATATTAAACCAAAAATTGCGAATTGTCCTTGAAAACAATCATGGACTCGAAATTGAAACTGATTATATGGCTGCTAGTGATGGAAGTGTGGAAGAGTTAATGGAATTGGATGAAGGAATTGGAAAATAACAATTCTTCCACTACTAACTCCGATTACTCTATACAACAGGTTCTGAATGAAAATTACTAATATAAATAATTCTCTCTTTGCAATTACTATTTATCTTTATATTTTGTTGTTTATATATTTATAATGTTTTAAGATAATAAGAATAAGAATTTTTAATTTCATACAGTTCTATTGTTACAATTTTTTAAAATAAAAATAAGCTTTCATCACATAAATATTATTTCAAAATAAACCTGCTTGCGTTAAGAAGGGCTTCCCTTGGACTTCTATTTAGATAAAACATGAGAACCTTGAAAATGCAAAAACCAAATACAAGCCCATGAGCCATATATCTTTGTAATGCAAACATTTACAATGAGACGAATTATAAAATTCCTTGTTGATTCTCATAGCCTATTAGGGAAGATACAATAAAATCCAATTTCGACAGTGATTTCATTTCGATTCAATCCAGGAAATGCTACGGGTCATTGAGACGTAATTAAAGGTGGGTCTCAACGCAATACATGTTTTGTGTTCTTTTTAGACTTTTTTTCTGCTCTCAATCGTTCTGGTACCTTTGCTCCGGATTATTACGCACCGTGTCCGAGTTTAATGCCATTACCTCTGCCCAAGTTGCCTTTCTGCCTTGGCGTGAAACGAAAATAAAGTAAAAAAAACGAGTGGAGAAAAAATAATTACGTCGAATTATTACTCCTCTAGATTACACTCTTTTCTTATGTTGCCCCCTTTCTTGGACGGTTACACGGAAAAATGACAAATGATCATCGGCACAATGAGTTCAATTTTGTCTCTTTTGTTGTGTCCTATTTTGGTACTTCTATACAAGCAAATAATTGTGGAGTGGAATTGAGTTGTACGCTCAGGAAGTTTGTATGGCACTCAATTTGAGAAAATCAAGATTAAACTTTTTGAAACTTTACGTTTTTATTTAATGAATGAATCTTATCATACCTTATACAACAGAATATGGAAATTTTACCATTTTTACCAAATTACTTTTCATTAATTCACTTTATGGCTTTAGGTGGGATGCACTGAAAATCTAATTACCGATTACGTTATTAATTACTTCAACTTGGCGATCACTATTTGTTGATTTCGCAATATTGGTACACCTCGTTTCTGGAGTTCTTGGACAAAGCGACGCGGCGTGCAAATTTCAACTTTTCGTCGACTTCTTTTTAACACGAACAAGTTTCAAACGAGCAATTAGCAATAGGTCGATTTCGCGGAATAATTTATGTGGCGCTATTAACTATGCTAAACAGGGCAAAAACCGACAGTAAATAATGCTAATGTAACGCTCTTCGATGGTCTCTGCTCGCGGATGCTTATAAAACAACCTCATTACCTATGCTAACGCGTCTTTTTATGCTCTCCGACGGCCATTTAGCGGGAATAAAGATTAGTTATTCGTAGTTATATCTGTCCGTGAGTGTAGGTTTCTCATTTCGTGTTGCCGGTAAACAAACTGTTGCTTGTGGGATTAGGTAATTAGGTGGGTAGTGAAAAATAGGCAATTTATGCTGATATTATTACGAGAAGATATGCTGCATTCCTCACTTTCACTAGATATAGAGCCCAAATACATTAAAATCGATGAGGGGTCATTTCTTGCTGTTCCCTTGTGAGTATATACAGGAACACAACCACTATGGTTACATAAGTATGTGCAATTGAAGTAATAGAATGGTGAAGTGAAAGTGCACTTTTCAAAAGCGCATCTAAAGTTTTCTAAAATAACCTTTAACATTAAGACAGTATTAATGATGATTACCGCAAAAGATCAAAGGTTAGCGCTATTCCGCGGTTAAGAATTTATCCACTAAATTCTTCCCGCGTCCCCATTCAAAATATTTACTTAACGATGAACGGCGCACAAAGGGGCAGCGTCTCTTGATCATCCGATACACGCAGACTGTAAATGGAAATGATGGATGACGTTCTAACCATGTACGCCGGAATAATGAATCATATTCTCACGTAATTAGAACGTCCATTGTCGGAGGAATAGTGGCGAAGAGAAGCGTACGTGGAAGTATTTTTTGTCGTGCTCGATATCAATGCAATAGAAACACTTGATTGATATTGCTGTCGGTAACGAGGTATTCTGTCGTTGCCCCAACCGGTCTTCGGTGCATTCTTCTTTTCCTACGCCCGTTTGAACGGCATAGATGCAATTTAAAATGTTGTTCTTGCATTGGCGATTCAATAATTATAATTATATCTGCTGCATTTGCCATATGGTTCGTTAGGCTGGACATTTCAAAATGAAATATCCTTTGCTATAAAGCAAATAATTCTTGTGTTTTTGTAATTCATTCATTCGCTTTTTTTTAAGATTTAACATTGTTACAAATTAGGTACTCATCTTTGACTACTATTCATGTGGATCAATTCTTGGGGATAAAAAATGATACCCGAAAGAATCTGGTGATCTAAAAAGCACATTTAGTTTACCTAAGAGGGTACGTTCCTCAATTGTTTATTAACTAGCGTTCGCTCTTTGTGGTTACTGCAACCCAATATATTATGGAAACCCATATTTCCAAAATTTATCTACAAATTCAGTTAAGCTACAAAGTTGTTTAAGTGGTTTTAGAAACATTGTCAATAATGTGCTAAAAAGAGTTACACTTTTATAAAGTATTATTTCAAAATTGGGCGTAAATCATGGTAATGATGTTGAAATATATCGCAGTATACTTTTCCTCGTATTAACGGTATAAGTTTCCGTTTCTTTTTTTATTCTACTTTAAACTAATGAAGCAATTATACGTATACAAAGAAAAGTAATGTGTCACGACCAGTCCCTATACGAAATTCCACCGGTGCTTTTTTGTGGTCTGTTGTTTTGAAGAGGTTGTTGAGTTTCTGCCGCCTCGAAAACGTCAAATTCATCTAACTTAATTATAATGATCGATGAGAGTCTATGGGCAGGTAAAAAAAATCGGTTTTATACACCGCAGATATAATGATGTGGTTGGCGATGAACGATCACCGTGATGTTAACCTTCGTGAAGGTGTTTATTAATTGATGTTTTTGCTAATGTGAACATTAAAAATTCGGCATGAATGCAGTTTTATGGCGGTTTTAATTGAGGTTTTATTTATGGTGCGCAGTAAATCTTCTCCTTCTTGAACGGGTTTACCTGAGTTTTCGAGCACCTTCGTGGCTTTACCAAACTCATATTTTATCACCCATTTCCGCAAAAAATACTTGTTAGAAACGAATAGAACCTTATATTCTGTAATATTACACTATTTGCGAAATTTGTTGAGTATTTGAATTTTTAATCTATAATAACCAAAAATTATGGTTACTTCAAATCGAAGAATTAATTTTTAGTAATAATTCTAGTAATAATTAAACTTCAATAATAAAGAGAAAGAGTTTGAAAGATTATATAAAATGGTCACCCGTTTACTTGATTTTATAACCATTGTTGTTTCTTTTGTTTCAGGTACGTGAAACATTAAAGCCTCTTCTACCTATACAAATTATCTGAACAGAATGGATGGAGAATTCAGTTGAAGATGGAAGGTTAAGTACAAAGAAGGCCATGTTATGCTGCGTTGTCTTCATAAGTTCTAATACTAAGCGAAAATCATCAAATTGATAGTTTGCTGGTTTTCGCGTACTATTTTGATCTGGCAGCATTCCTACGAAGTGGGTTTAGCTAATATGTATGATTTAATCACATTCACGAGTAGTTCAATACCAAAGTCAATTAAAATTAAAACGTTCAAAAAGTCAATTTTTTCAGTTCCAACTTGTCCTGTTTTCTGGTATCATAGCAATATTGAGAAAACCAAAGACTCAACATATCAAGCGTCAAGTTATGCCTGATCGCTATCAAGTTAAACAGTGGGAAGGAGTGGGAGCAAAACAGTTTCTTCAAGTTCGTCTTTACTTGGTGAATTCACCTAATATTATAATAATATGGCATCACATCCATAAAATTTGCAACAAAGTAGAGAATTATTCATAAAGCTTCTATATACGTACAAATCCATGACTAAGGGGATAAATAAAATATAAATAAAATGTTTAAACCAGTAAGGTGAAGTACATGCAGCATAAATTGTAAACAGTTCAACCGCAGACAATCGTTGCAAAAATACAGTCTTCATTGATCATTTTACTAAATAATGCCAATAAATAAAATAATGGTACAATTTTGAAGTTGCGTATGGCTTTTTATTTTCTTTCAAATATTACCGTATACATGTTTATTTGCATCTTATGTTGATATATGACTGCCGCAGATATTGCGCGGTTTAAGATAAGCAATAATTTTCCTTCCCTTTTAATTTTTGTAATATTTTATTAATTAACGAAGTTATCGTTTTAGTTAAAATATGCAAAATACTGCCAATACATTAAACTTATTACATTAGATGTACAATGATGCATTTATGTTCCTCTTGGATTGATGTATTGTTGTTTTTCTCCTTGGTAACCGTCTAAGTAGCTACCAAAAAACTTAGTAGAAGAATACCAGGGTGGTTTTAAACCAGAAAGACTCGAATAGAAAGTTATAAAATGTTATGTACTTGATATATCGCCCGAAAGAAACTGCAGGGGAAATTTTGTTGTGAAAATTCATTTTATTTTAATTTATATTTTCCTTCCATTAAACATTGCTTTCTTTAGTTTCTTGGCATATTTTCTCTAAAAGGCTAGTGATAAAAATTAGTCATAGAGATTAAAGCACAGATTAGCTAACAAAAAGTAGAAAAGGAAATAGCCAAATCCGTAAATAATTTTAAATCAAATATTACACCACTTATAAACTCAACAATGCCAATACACCAGGAATTTAATCTGTATGAATTATTCAATTTATAGAAATAACGTATCATTACTTTTAAAAAAATGTTGCTTTAGCCAGTTCCTCCGTATGTCCTTTTTAAAAAACCCACGTTAATAAAAGTTGTCTTGAAAAAATTTGTGGAAATAATTTGTATAGCAGAAAGAAAAATCTCATCTAATCATACTATGTGTGCACTATGATTTTGGGGCAGCCATAGTGCACACTCGTGCTATCGATAGTCAGTTGTTAATTATTATTGTTAAGCCCTATTTAAACAACCTACATTACCTGGAACCACAATATACAAAGAACCAAATCAAAATTTTAAGGCATAAACTGCCCGACAGGAAAACAAATGTTGTTAATTTTTTTGTAACAATCACAACAGGATCGACGCGTATATAACTTGCAAATGTTTGGAGCGAAAATGCATTCAACCCACAAGATTTAATTTTTATTTAAAATCAGAAAACAGTGTTATTATCAAATCAGAAAACACCAAACCTCAATAAAAAATAAAAACGCAAATCTTGCGGTGAGGAAGATCATGGGGAAAAATGGAATGAAGGGGTCAAACAAACGATCAGCTGAGATGGATAAATGAAGAAGGAATTCAAGGCTTCACCAATCAATTTCTTTACATGTCTACATCATTGATTAAAACCTTTCTAAAATAAACAATGAAAAAACGGCAACAGAGTTGTCGCCTTCTCTGGAAATCGTATATACACGATATACTTCAGAAAAAAATTAATGAGCTCAACAAAAACATACAAGAGCTCATACTATTTCTTAATATCATACGAAAAAAAATCAGATTTTTTCAGGCTGCAGTTAACTCGTAACACGCGAGAAAAGAGAAGAAGAAAAAAGATCGCTCATCTTTACTATTTTTCTCCTAACTTCCACAATATCAACACAAAAAAATTAGAGGGAATACTCTTAAATTTTCTAAAACAAAAATACTTGACAAAATGTGTATACTTTACACCTGTACTTTATGCAACAAGACAAAACATTAGAGATAATAAAATATTAGTAACTATTGCATAACGTTTATTTAACGTAAGTGTCAAATTAATAGTAGTTATTTAAATAAAAATGTAAATTGCAGAAGCCACATAAAAATTCATTATTATGATCGTCTCGGTTTTGGACCCATCGTAAACCTACTATTTTCAGCAAAAGCTTCAAATGCATTGAATGTAGCGCCCACGCTTTACACAGTATTGGTGATACCAGAAGATCCTACGGTACTATTACTGCTGGCAGAAATAACAGCTGCTGGATCTTTTTCTACTCATAGTTCTTCATGGGAGTATTCGTCGTTTGAGTCACTTGATAATTCTTCATCGCCATCGTCATCTTCATTTAAGCTTATAATGAATGGTTCCATTACTTCATCTTCAATACGCTCCTATATATCGGTTCTTCTAATTTTCTTGCAATGCTCAACATAATTTCGCCACATTTCTAGTAGAATAGCGCTCATCGTCTCCTGGTATAAGCGTAATACATCCATAATTTTCAAAGTGTAATTCAGTTCTGCGACTCCATTTTTCACGTAAACCCAAATTAATTTAATTGCATTAAACTCACAGTGAGCTTCAGGTAACCATAGCAATTTTGCGTCATTACCTCTGAGTTGCTTTGCAATCGAATGTAACAAAAAGACCTTTTCATAACGATACTGTTTAGACAATTGCAGCAAAAGTGGTTCTCTTAATTTAGAAAAATCAATAACCCTTCTGGAAATGGCACGTTCGTCCTTACCAACCAAGCAATTGTCATCTTTTCTTCAAGTTAAGATGGGATTCCTATAATCAGGGTCTAGCATTGTGTGGTAAGGTGTTTGATTAGTTACAATTACAGACTCTGCTGACGGATAGGGGATGCCGAAACCATTCTTCGAAGTGTAGCTTATTCATTTCGTGCTGATAATCTGATTTCGGTTTCCTTTTTTGGCCAATATTTAAGACCTTTATTTTATTATCCTTCTAAAAAGCCGTATAAACTGCCAATATGTAAAATTAGAACTCTTTGTCCTGAACCGTGTGGATGCTTTATACCTCCTCTGTAACCGTTTACTTCTTGCACTACTTCACGATAGTGGTAAAAGTTATCGCTATTTTCCGGATTTACTTTTTCTACCCAACCGTACCGTCTAGCATGATTTTCGCCACCCCAAGTTTCGTCCGTATAATTGAAGTTCCACCCATCATTCCTATATCTTTGAAGAAATGGCAGGAAATTTTCTCGATAAGCGACGGTTGTTGGTTTGCTGCGACTGGAGCAGTGTACACTAAAGCCTTCAAATGGACCCGTAGGGAAAAAAACAAGGGATTTAAGTTTGGGGATCGAGCAGGCCATAAGAGAGGTCGACCAATTCAGCGATCGATCTTCATATGTTGCTTCCAAAAACTCACGAGCAATCACACTAAAATGTTAGTATATTACATATAATGCTGGTGTCATTATCATATCATAAAACACATTATAATTCTCATTTCCAATGGTACATCCTCTTGAAACCCAGGTAGTGATTCTTCCAAAAAAGTTGGATACAGCTCACCGGTAAGTTTTCGACATCTGCACTAACCTGGTGTAAGTGCGAATAATATAAGCTTGTTTTAAATCGGAATGTTGAATGTTAAATCGGAATGTAAAATAATAATCTTGCTGTGATTTTCATACAACAGCAAAATGTAAAATCAAATAGCAATTCTGTAGAACTCGACCGCGTCAACATTCGACAAAGCGTTCTTGAGATAGCAACATTGCACGAAAGTGCGATTATCACATGCATGTGGTAAAAAAAGAACAACTACAAAATTATCGTGTTTCAGATACAGTAATCTACAAACGGCGTTACGATATCCATAAAACTCCCATCCATAGAATTTATACATTGTTTCTCCATAAGAGATTTTTTCGCCATAACTTTCTTAAAATCAAAGATGCGTTCATTAGAAAGATATGGAGAATCAGGTAAATTAGAACATTGAAAGTTTGTGATTATTTGTTTTTGGGTATGGCAATCGTAACTAAAATATTTTCAACTTTTGATCACTTCCGGTTATACCGCAAGTGGTACTCAACTTGCATATTTCTAATGGAACACACTGCATTTTATTGCATTTTTGAATTCTATGTTAATATTTAAAGCGACTTTGTGTTACATTTCCTATACTGAATATTAACAGTTCCTAAGGTATGTCAGTTTTAATTAAAAAAAGTGACAGTTTATTTGGTCACGCTAAAGAGATTGCAAACCCTTATTGGAAGGTTTTTTAAATATTTTTTTAAATACATTACAGATTGTTCAAAATATTTATTTAAATACGACGTTAAAAAGAATAGCAAAATTCTTTTTTTAATGAAAACCTTATTATTTCAATACATTTTCGAATTCTTCTAAACAAATGATATTAACTTTCTGTAGAATGTCCTATACCTAAAATGCTTTGTTATTGGGATAAATCCGTTTAAAGAAAATATATCCGAATAAGTAGTTATTAATAATTCCAAATGTAGAGCGCTTTGAAACAGCCAACTCAATGTTAATCTAGTTGACGGTTAGACTCACTCTGTGTACGTGCATCATTATTGTTATTAAAATAAGTTAGTTTTTGTTGTAAAATGTCGCGATTACGATTCTCTAATAAAGATTTCTTAAATTTACTAATCATTTATGGCGAATGTAACAGAATAATTGAAAGAACGTGTCGTGTATATTCTGAAAGGTATCCAGATCGTCCAAATCCAACCAAAAGCATATCGCGTAGGCTTCTAAGAAATTGCAAGAAATATGGTTCTTTTTTGCCAAAAGTTTCAAAAAATAAGCCATTATTTGATGACGAGGATACAGAAATTTTGGTCTTGGCATACTTTACTGCATATCGCAATAATTCACTTAAACATTCCGAAATTTCTCTTAGACTTTCAACCCGAACAATACATAGAATTTTAGTAAAACACAAATGGAAACCATTCAAATATCATCGAGTACAAAATTTGAAGGATGAAGATTTATCCACTCGAGTTGAATTTTGCGAATGGTTTTTATTAAAAACGCAAGAGAATGATAATTTTACTAAGGATGTGATATGGACTTATGAAGCAAAATTTTGTAGAAATGGCCTTTACAACAGACATGATAGTCATTTTTGGGCTTCAGAAAATCCGAAAGTTGTACGAGAACGCAATTTCCAAGATTCTTGGAGTGTTAATGTATTTTGTGGCATAAAAAATGGAAAAAATTGGTGTAATTTTTTTATGATCAAAACTTAAATTCGGAGGGGTATGTAGACATATTGAGAAATGTTGTGGGAGAAGCACTGCAACATCTTCCACACGAAGAGATTCACAGTGCGTTTTATCAAATGGATGGTGCTTCCCCCCATAGGATAATGGCCGTTTCATCTGTATTAGATGATATGTTTGAAGATAGGTGGGTCGCTAATAACGGTCCATACAAGTACCCACCTTGTTCGCCTGATTTAACACTATTGAACTTCTATGTTTGGGGATACATTAAAAATATGGTATATGCAGATTCAGTTACAATCAAGAATGATATGTGCAATGTAGAGTCGGCGCTACTTTTAGTAATATTAGTGACAATTCCATCACTTTGTCAACGAACAGATGCCTTCTCAAAAGAATTACTTTGAAAGAAAACGATTATGTAGTTTATTTGGTCGTATTTTGATACGTTTTGTTTTTTAGTTTAGCGTTACAAGTAACAAGATTTGATCAGTTGAATTTCTATTTGTGTTTATTTGTTATAATTAAAATATGTTTTGTTCTTTTAGGTCGCTTTAAATGTAGAATTATTAATTAAAATTGCTTATTTTGATACATTTTCTTTAAATTGATTTATCCCAATAACAAAGCATTTTAGGTATAGGATATTCTACAGAAAGTTAATATCATTTGTTTAGAAGAATTCGAAAATGTATAGAAATAATAGTTTTCATTTAAAAAAAATGACTTGCTAATTTGTTTAACGTCATATTTAAATAAATATTTTGAACACCCTGTAAAAAATTTAAAAAAAATTCAACAAACTTTCCAATTAAGGTTTGCCATCTCAAAAGGTGGCCAAATAAATTTCCTTTATTTGAAGTACTTGTTGTTTTACAAGCCATTTAAAAGACTGTAACTTTTTTTGTTAAAAGTGACATATCTCAGGAACTGTTAATATTCAATATATGGAATGTAACACAAAGTTGCTTTAAATTTTAACACAGAATTCAAAAATGCAATAAAATACAGTTGCGGTATACAGTTCCGGAAGTGATCAAAAGTTGAAAATATTTTAGTTAAGACTGCCGACCCCAAAAACCAGTAATCCCAAACTTTCAATGTTTTAATTTACCTGATTCTCCACATCTTTCTAATGAACGCTCAGCGTACCGGACCCTGTATAATCATATGCAAATTCGACCGATGAAAACTCTGTTTTATATAGTAATAGCATTGGGCTTTCACGCAGTGAAAGCCGTTTGGGAATATTTTACTTAGTTTTTGTTTTATAACAATCCAAATATAGTCAATATCTGTCTATCCGCATCTGATATAAAAGCGGTAAAATTTCACTTTTTCTTTTCATTTAGTCGCGGGTTGTAAGAAAACTGTAGATTAAAAAAATCTGATTTTTGCGTACGATAGGAAGAAAAGTTTATTTCAAACACCGTTATTTTGAAAATAAATGTGTATACATGTTTGCTGTAGAATTCAAAAAGGTAGCAATATACAGGATGTTCCATTTCAAAAAAATATCGATGGTTATCGTTACTTCTATACCGATCACCTTGTCATTACTTTCAAATTATAAGGATTGAAAAAAATTGGGTGCGGCCCGATCAAATTACATTTGTTTTAAAATAACGGACTCCCTAACGTACACCAACATAAAAATATGTTTAGTCAGCGTACAATAAATTCAAGGTAATTCTTTACGTACAATTCCTAAAACAAGACGATTAATTAACCAAACAGATCTCGATGTTTGTCACCGAAAACACATAAATAACTTTTTTTATTATCGACCTATCAAACATTTACAAGGCCACCTCGGAATTTCAGCGCGGCCCAAATGAAGTTGTAAATCCGGCGTCCGCACAGCTTAATAAGCCGATCAGGATAACGAGAATCGCTCCGCCTAAAATCCCCGCTAATAAAGGACGACATCGATGACGCCGGGATCGGACTTTCTAGAAGGACCACCGCTGACAAACGCCGTATAAATTTCGGCCCGATAACGATCAGCGAAACCGCAAAAACGACACCTCCGGAACGAAAACATTCACGACCGGAGTTCCGAGATTTCTTCATTACCGGGGCCGGGCTGCGTTCGCTCGCCCGGTTTCGGGCGCGCGTTGCGGTAGATCGAGCCGGCGGCGGCCGCGCTACGAACGAAACCTATTATTTTAGCCGTTCCGCGGCGTACGGGGGAGCACGAGGGGGGTCCCGCCGACCTTGAGCTGCCAGCCGCGCGGAGACGTCTTCATCGACGCAGCGTGCGCGCTCCGGCGTCGGCGTGTACCTTTGTAGGTGAGGCCGCGCGTAGCGGCCTCAACTACGATGAACTGGGGGGCCTCTAAGCGAAGGACTAGCGGCCGATTCGGCAAAACTGGTCGGCGGGCGGGCGGCCGCCCAACAGTTCTCACAGACGCTGCTCAAATCGTCATCTCGCGCCGTTTGCTTTTTCCTTGTGTTGCTGCACTTTATTTGTTGGTGATTTTATCCAGCTCACGAGTTGAACTTGACGAGTTTCTTTCATTTAATGTGTTGAACAAAACGTCAAGTCTTCTATTTGCATCTTGAAGTTGTTGAAGTCTAATGTTATACCAGCCGCATGCTACGCAAAAATACTTTTTAACTTTTAAAGAGTTTTAGCAAGTTTCGATTATTACCCCTAGGTTAATAATACCGACCGTGGGTACATAAGAACTAGAAGAACTACTTACTTCACATGTTATGGCACTGATATAAATTATATAACGTTCATGGGATTAAACAAACTTGTTTTCTTAGATATAAGCAACAATAATTTTTCCGTTCTTCCAGATCATGCTTTTAGCGATCTAACATCTTTGATTACCTTAAATATTTCGTATAATAACCTGATTTCGCTACAAAATGTCAGTTATCCTGAAACGTTGCTAAACCTATACTTATCGAACAATAGATTAATTATTACACAGGATACATTCATGGGATTAAACAAACTTGTTTTCTTAGATATAAGCAACAATAATTTTTCCGCTCTTCCAGATCATGCTTTTAGCGGTCAACATCTTTGACTACCTTAAATATTTCGTGTAATAACCTGATTTCGCTTGATTATAGCTCGCTTTCTGAACCAAACGCTGTGTTCATACTAGATATTTCTCATAATTCGCTTAGCATATTTCCGGAGTACGTTTTTCATGACATCCATAAAGTACAATATCTGCACATAAATCACAACAACTTTAGTGAACTCGACGCCAAAATGATGTCTGAAAATTTGCCGGATTTACTCGAAATTTCGATAACTGGAAATCCCTGGCGCTGTGACGTGTTATCCCCCGCAATTCGTTTATTAAGGACAAAAAAGATTCTCATAGGGGTAGGCACTTGTAAAACTACACCGAATATTATCAAAATCTGTTGTCTTAAAAGCGAGTTCGACGAATCTCAAACTTCAAACGATATCCTGTCGTCTAAGAGATTTTTACAACAAAGATTTTGCCGATTCTAAACTTTACAACTTCTACACCAAAGATTACAAGCAGCAAAATTTTTGGAAATAGTTCAACACAGATTTCAAATAAGACGGCCTATTCAGATTTTTCGATGCGGAATTCTTGCGATCCCAGTTTTACCGTTATTTCAATCGCGATTTTTTCAACACCACTTTCCAAAATAAGATAATCGACAGAATAGAGAACATAGTTCAAGACGATGATAATCGTTTAAACGCTACCGGACTCAAAGACACTTTAAAAAGTTTTTTCGGAGAACATTTTTATTCATTGAACGGTACAAATTCGGTTGAGTCAGTGCTTAAAAATGAGCAACTAAGTCAAGAAGGTCGATCTTGTAGACGCTATGCATCTTGAGTTTTTGAAATGGAACATCCTGTATATTATTACATTTTTAGGTAGATAAATAGAACTTTCTATTTATCATACCAAATCAAAAGTGCTTCACTCACTCATCAAAAGCAATTCAAGAAACTTACAAGAATAATCTAAGATCACTAAGTCACTAGATCCATATTTAATACCTTCACAATACAGCTTTAAATTACTGACGAGGAAGATTACTACAACAAAAACAAATATATCCAATCACCACATTATCAAAGAATGACACACACACTTTTATGTGGACACAACTACATATTCCACAACAACGAATAATAAATTCAACAAGATTCAAGACTTTTCATGCAATTTAGCAAACTAATCTGACAACATACTCCTTATGATGAATGTTAATTCGAAACATGTAGAGTAAGAGAAGTATCACAATAAAAACAATCAAATACCAAAAGAGTACAATCTTTATACAGATACTTTATCATATCAAACAAACAATTGGTGTAGAATATGGATGACACATTTCGACATATTTTTAGGTTCCTTGTCCAATTTATGGTCGTTTATGAAACGTACACTTGGCTAAAGTCGCACCGTTTAGGAGTTATTTATTAGACGTTGTTTACAAATATTGACATTCTAATTTAGCTAATTAATGTTATTTTACATTAATAATTCTTTTGTACTTTTTCCATTAGGAATACACTGTCATTCAACGCATTTGCGCTCAAACAACTCTGCATATTGATAAAAAAACTATTAGTGAAGTGTCCTACCATATAAACTATTAATTAATTTGACTTCACGGTCATCATTTTACTACTTAAACACACTGTTACACTGATAGACGTTGATTTTTAATGTATTCTTTTCATTTCCAGATATGGTTAATAGTAGCCAAATTAAGGAAGTAGGTAACGAAAAGAGTTACAAGCAATTGATAAAAAAATTGCTCTTGTTATTCGCTTATTTTAAACAATATGTAGTAAATGTTTTATAAATATAAGACAATATATCAACTGGATTTATTCAACGTAACATTTTGATTAAACTTTAAATATCCTTTTTTTTTCATAAAAAGCGCAAAAATAGTTATGTGTGCAGCGACATTCCTGTAAATGAAACGTTTATAATTATTAATTAAATATTCAAATTTTCTCTGTTTATGATTTGAAATTTTACAATAATTCATTATAAATAAAAATGCTATATCGTATTAATGATGTTTATATAATATTATTTTGTAAATTTGGCGGTTCATACCATTTTGTTTACTGAAATAACTATACAGGCTGTCCGGTAGGTAGATGTAGATATTTTAAGGAACGTTAAGGGGGTTCGTTATGAATATTCTGGACCACACATGCTTATGTGCAAAGTGTCATGGTTTCAGAGATATTGACAACATTGTGTTTTTTTAAATACAACACCCTGTATATTATTACATTTTTGGGTTCCTTATGGAATTTATGATCTATTTTATTAAACATACGTATGTCCTAAGTCGCACCGTTTAGAAGTTATTTCTAAAAAAGATCGGGGGGATTAAGTGAGAGAATGATCTAATTGTAAGTATTTGTGTAATAAAACAATGAAAATAAGTGCGATAAAAGACATAAACTGTGTTTTATTTGACCTCCAACCGCACAGACTCTTAATTAAGAGGCTTAAACACAATTTTGCCAACATCCAATTCTCTCAGCTAACCGGGGTTACCAGGGTTAGGTGAGAGAATTAGATGTTAGTAAAATTCTGTTTAAGCCCCTTGGAAGCGGTTGGAGGTCAAATAAACCACAGTCTATGTCTTTTAGCGCACTTATTTTTATTGTTTTATTACACAAATACTTACAATTAGATTATTCTCTCACCTAACCTCCGATCTATTTTAGGAATAACTTCTAAACGGTGCGACTTAGGACATAGGTATGTTTAATAAAATAGACCATAAATTCCATAAGGAACCCAACCATGTAATAATATACAGGGTGTTATATTTAAAAAACACAATGTTGTCAATATCTTGAAACCATGACACTTTGCGCTTAACCATGTGTGGTCCAGAATATTCATAACGTACCCCCTTAACGTTCTTTAAAATATCTACATCTACCTACCGGACACCCTGTATATGTATAGTAATTAAACTATACAGGTTGTCCTACACAGTACACAGTTTGTTACACAGTCGATAAGTCGGTTATTAGATGAGATGGAAATATTGTTGTAAGGAGTAAATGAGGCATTCAATAAGCTTTTTAACTCATCTGACTATATTAATGCAGGGTAAGTCGAAAATGTTGCACCAAACATTTTATTATATCTTGTATATTTTATTATATTCGGATTCTGTTTATTATTGGATTTACAGCGATATAATCTGCTTTAATTATGTTGCAACGTTACCAAGTTATTTAGTTTTTCTGTGTATTTTCGCAAAATCTTCATTACATAAAATTTGTGAAGTTACAATTTCTTTCCACTTTCAGAAATTATCAATAATGTTTCAAAAAAACTGAATCACTGATTGTATGTATAATTAACTAATCTAGTATGAACTTCTGGATTGGTTAATTAAGTAGTACAGTTTATGATCCAAGGGTGCAAAAATTAAAATTAGGATCATTCCATTTAAATAAGCAAAGCTGTTGTCAACTTCCGCCAGTTTATTAAACATATATTTTTATCTTTTAGTTACCTTCTTACCATATTCAAATCTAAATTTTCTGTAAATTTTAGACAAATTTCTCCGGTAGACGAAAATATTTCTAGAAGAAACTATAACTGAAACCATGCAATTATTATTTGAAACCTTTTGGTCTAAAATGATTAGAAACCCAAGTATTGTTAACAGATGGACGTATGGACAGAGGGATCGACCAATGGTCTAACATGGTGTCATTAGAATACCATAATTCGTCCAGATGTTAAAATGTCACCATCAAAATGGTGGACCGACTTTGTGGATCGATACTTTCTCTTTATGAGAGAAAGTAAAAATATAAAGAGCAAAATTACATCACGAATAACGGGGACAGATTTAGGAGCAGTTCTACGAATAACCACTTATGAATTGAATCCAAACATTCATGAAATCATAAATCAAGAACATTTCAAATTTAATCCCTCACATTACAGCTTCTTTCCTGCATTTACTTTGTTAGCATAATATTGTTTGTTACAAATTGTAGTTCTTATCTGTACCTATCTATAGTCGATTCCTATTTAGATCATGATATATTGTATTTATTTATTTTAAAATACATTTTAAATAATTTGGTAATTCAAGTAATAAAACATTTCTTTAGATTCTGATTTTTGTTGTTAAATCGTTCAATCTATGCTGACGAATGAAATTTTGCAGTTTTGCAAATACTTCGTAGCACCTTCATTCATATACCATGTCTGACAGTTTGACTCTGTTGAAAACACTTCATTGCAAAGAGAAACTAAACCAATGTTGGAGTCCACTATCTTCTGCTTTCCTCGATTTACCATCAGCAATCCACTTTCTGCAATGTTTCGTCCGATGTCCTCTTTGTTTGCAGATGCTTCCTTTTCGCCTTGTGGTCTTAGTTGCGTACGCTGTGGCATCTGGTGCTAAAAGTTGTGGCTTCTCTAACCTCCCATCATTGACACCAGAAAATATGTTTCGTTTAATCTATTGGATCTACTTGCCTTTCTAATTGAATATTTTATTAAAATTAGTCAAATTTTACAATTTATTTTTGTAACCTTGAAAAATACTGATTACTTGGTGATTACTTGATTTCTAATAACCAGAACCAGCACTCCCCATTTAATGTGAAAGAGGAAGAGTCGAGATTAAAAATGTTTTAAAACATTGGCACAGAACGTGCTGGAGGGAATCTCCGGAAAAGTAGATTAGGATCAGATTATGGACAGAGCTAAGTATTGGAAACTGCCCCTCAATAAACAGCTTTAGAGGGTGGAACTAATAAC
>JAWQRJ010000578.1:0-19791 GCA_033557515.1 Diorygopyx duplodentatus | reverse complement strand
AAAATAAACAAACAATCAAAAATTAATTGAGATATTGAAAAATTTTAAAATACTAAAAACAGATATCCCTACTTCCTGTCAGCAAAAAAAATAAAACGAATAAAAAACAAAACAGAAGAATACAAATGAATTTTGTAGACCATCTTTAGTCATCGAAGACAAGAACTTCAATTTGGTTTTGGAATCATTCAATTTGGATGAAAACTGTAGACGCTATGGCTTGAGGCGTTTTTTATGGACCACCCTGTAATTCATAATATCGACATTAAACTAGTTATTTTGTTTTTCAAAAAAACAAAACAAATAAGCAGCAATAAAGCAGTAAACAACACAAACCAAAAATGTGACAAAAACAAAAAGTTTTAATCATTAGTCAAGAGAATTCCTGAATACTTCAAAGATCAAAGTGCCTAATAGAAACAAGAAAAATGTAAATAATACGAAATTATGCATTTCTATTTAAGTAATTCTGTTTACTCCAATTCCAAATTTTTGTTTTGACAGCTAAAGTTCTTCTCCTTATAATTTTAATAGGTCATTTGCAAGCTCCGCCCTGTACACTGTTTAGCAAGAAATTTTAGAAAATTATGGATGCCATTTTTCTTCAATGACTTTATTTTCACCTTAGGCCTCAAATGGCACTGTGGTATAGTGCCATTTGAGTGCTACTTGAGTGCCACTTGAGTGTTATGACAATCTAAATCTGAAAACTTTTAAACGTATAAATCGAACTTATATCTCTAATAGTCTTCAACATATACACACGTATATAAGACACTTACACAGGAAGACCCCAAAATGTAATGACTTACTGAATATACTTCTAATAACTGAAGAATCGTTTGGGATACACATTCTTAAAAAAAAATGGTACCCTAAATGTTCAAAATCTAATATTCTCTTCTTTATAAGTCAAAGCAAAAATATTAAGCTTGGTACTATTCATTTTAGTTATTTAACAAAGTAATAAGAACTGCTTCTTCATTTATTTTCTATTGCACGTACAGAAACACACATACAAGGAACTGGCGTTACGGTATCTATAAAATCCTAGCCATAAAATTAATACATTGTTTCTCTACAAGACGTTTTTTGGCTGTAACTTTCTTAAGATTAGAGAGATATGTTTAGAATGTTATAAAACAAAAACTAAGCGGAATATTTCGAAACGGCTTTCACCACGTGAAAGCTTAAAAATAAAATTAAGATTTTTTCTGCCAATGTGCCGCTACGGTCTCATATGAAACGTCTCTATGCGACGTAGTGATAAAAATGTTGTAATTGCCTTTTCAACCCACCGAATTTGCAGAATACACTACGAAAAAGACGAGTTGTGTAGGCTTTTTTTTGTGATTAGTCTTAATTGCTACCTGATCGTATGCAAATGCGACGACGAAAACTTTGTTTTTGTCTTGGAATATAGTACTAACATTGGACTTTAATGTAGTGAAAGCCGTTTAGAAATATTGTACTTATATATTACTTTATTTCTCACATTTCGGTACAGAAAGAAATTCACAATACGTAGCTTAAAATTGAAATAATTAAAATCAAGTATAATCAAAAATTCGCTTAACAATTAACTGAATAATGTTACATTTCACGCACTTCGTCGTCTTCTTTTCTCTTTTCCTTAGGAGGCCTCTCATTTCGCATAACCTACACCCCCTTGCCTCCTCCCGCATCCAGTACTTGTTCCCATTTTCCTCATTTCCACATCGAAATCTCGCTATAGTATTTACGTTGCTTCTTCCTCCTTTATCTGCCAAATACCAGTAGGTAAATAGTTAGTTGTTATTCTATGATAATTTTTATTGTATCTAGACTTCTTTATCTTTTCTCCCTGCTCCTGTTTTTGAACATCCCAGTTCCTTTCGGTAACCATTTTTCGCATTGTCCATCCTTCCTCTCGCCTCCTTTCGATTTCCTATAGGCTATGTGCGTTTCTTTGGTAATATGTTGTTCTCCTGCTGTTCGTCCATCTGGTCTTGATCCCCCTTTTTAATTCTCTCCAACATGCCATTAATATTTTGTTCCTATCTTCAGCTCTAAGTTTCTCCTTATAATTCATTGCCGATCCTCCAGCCTCTATTCTGATTTTAATTTTTTTTTGTTTCTTCCAAAACTATATACTTTGGCGCACTTCTCCCCAAACCTTAAGTATTTTATTTGTAAATCTTCCATCTTCTGATGTTCTTCCCAACCCAACATCTCTCCTCCATACATTATTGCACTTTTAATAAGACTATCAAACATCATAGTTCTTTTTCTAAAATTGCCCCGGAATATTCTCTGCCCTATTCTCCATGTCTGAGGCATTATTACTGTCACCTTCTTTGCTCTTTCCTGCACATGTGCTTCAAAGCCACCACTTCTTTTCATTGTAAATCCCAAATATTTGAATTCCTCTACCACCTCCAAAACTATTTCCATTCTATATTCTTTCTCCTACCACACTTTCCAAATACCATATTTTTTTATTTTCCGCATTGAGCTCTAGTTTCTTCCTTTTTAAGTATTTTTTTAATCCTTTCCTTTAATTCTTGTTGATTTTTTGCGTCCAAATTATATCATCTGCATACGGCAGTGACCAGAACTACTCCACCTGTTTGTCCTCTCTCCAGAACCTCCAGTATCTTCTCTAGATCTTTGCTGTTTCCTTCCCATTTACTTTTGTTATGTTTTTCGTTTCTTCACATATTTCTTCTATTTTGTTTAGAAGGCGTTCGTTTATATTCACTTTCTGCATTTCTTGCCGCAGACATTTTCTCTCTATTGTGTCGAAAGCTGCCTTCAGCTCCAGGAAAACCGCATATATTTTCCCTTCACTCTTCTCCAGTTCTTTGTCAATTATTCTGTTGAGTACGTATACGTTATTCATCGATCCTCTTCCCTCTTTAAATCCCATCTGCGTATCCGGAAGTATTTGTTTTTCCTCCTTCTCATGCTTTAGCTTTTCGTTTTGCACCATTGCGTAGATCTTGCATGCTATGTTTAACAACGTTGTTCCTCTATAGTTCTTTGCTTCCCTTTTGTTCCCCTTTTTAAATATCGGTGTTATTATCCCTTTCTGCACTCATCCGGGAACCCGTCTCCCCTCCATATTCCGCTCAAGATATTTGTCAAGCTTTCTACCACTTCCTCCGTACCATTGATCCAGGGTTCATTTTGTGTTGCGTCCGTTGCCCTTCTTCAGTCTGTTCGCTTGTATTGTCACTTCATCCACTGCTATCCCGTCTATTTCTTTTATTTTTCGGTGCGTAACTACTCTTTTACTTCTTTCCGTTTTTCTTTCATCGAGCCTACGAAGATGTTCATAAAACAATTCTTTCATTTCTCCCATTCTTTCATTTCTATATCTTCACTTGTTTTTATCCTAGCGCCTCTTTCTCTGTTGATAAATCTCCATATTTCCGATTCGTTCCGTATAATTTTTATATCGTCTTCATATTCTTGGTCCTCCGTTTTCTTCTTTTCTTTGCAGAGTTTTTTATATTCTCCTATCTTCCGTTTATATTCATCTATTCTTATAGTGTTTGTCCGGCAAATCTCTCAACGCTTTTCTCGTTTCCCTTATCTTCTTCCAGCATTCTGCATCCCACCACCTACCTCTTCCCTTTGTTACCTGTTGCACTCTTCTCTTCCTTTCTTCTTCTCTTCTCTTCCTTTACTGCTGCAGCTATTATTTCTTCTTTTAGCTCTTCCCAGGTATTCCATCCTGCGTTGAATTGACTCTTTATCCTTTGTTGGTTATCTTGCCATTGCTTCCTGTATCCATACATTGATGTTATACTTTTCTTCATTTCTTCTTACTCCTCTTCTGGAACTTCCATTTTACCGTTATTGGCTGATAGTCTGATTTTATTCTGCTTCCCACTACGAATTCCTCATTTTCCATTTTGCGTTCATGTTCACTAAAACATAATCCACTACAGATTTTCCATTTCCACCTATGTACGTCAACTCTCCCCCCTCATCTCCGTTTGAGTTCCCGTTTAAAATTTCCCATCCTCGTTCCTCGATCCATTGTATCAACAAATTTCCTTATTCCTCTCCATCCACAGCTCTGCCGCCTCCCCTTTTACCTGTTCTTACATTAAATTTCATCTTTCTTCCCATTTTCTTCCCATCTTTCTTCTCTCCTTTATACCATCTGATTCTATTCTTTGTTATACTTCTTTCTGAATCTCCCTTCTTACTGCTGTCAAGACCCCTCCTTTTGCTCTGCGCTTCTTTCCTTCTCTTCTCGCGTACTGTATTTCCTATTTATACTACTTTTGGCAGATCATTAGTATTTGTAGAAAATGGGAATTTTAATTTGATTGAAGGTTAATTACAGAATTACGACATTAAAGATGAATTATAAAATTAAAAAGTAATCGTGCATTAGTAGCAGCTGTTTTTTTATTAATGTATAAAGAACTATAAAACAAATGATGACACATTGATACATTGTGCAAAACAATTTTTATAAACCGCTCGATGGAGAATTAACTAATTAATGGGCAAAAACACTAAATTTGAAAAATGGTAAAATAAAATCAGCCAACCCCTACTAAAGCACTGTCATTGTTTGCGATCAGTGAAAATCCCCATAAATTAATAAGAAACAGAAAAACAATGCTTTCAATAATCAGAATTTGAGCAGTCATAAATAAAAACAATAAAGTTTTTAAAAATAGACATAAAATAAAAACAAGCACAGATAAATACGTGAATAAAAATAACAAAGGGAAAAGATAGTGCAACACTCTTTTGCCATGCAAAAAAAAACTTAGTTACTCAACCTGAGATTGATTGTATATATAAATACCATTTCCTCCTTACTATTTGGATTTAATAAACAATGATAAAAACATGTTATATCTAATAATAGAACACACATATACAATTCATTCGATACCTCAAAATTGTCATTCAGATTGTGTATATAAACATTCTTCACAAATTTATCTGAAACCGATTATCTAAACTAAAAAACCCAACAGAAATGAAAATTAACTATACTAAAAAGTGATTAATACTTCCAATTGCATTATCTGCGTATTATTACTTCCTAATCGATTATTAGTCACTTCGGGTTTTAATAGACAAAAGATATATTTAGTAAGTATAACAAATAAAACCTGTACATACTAATTTATATAAATAAGGATGCAGGCTTTATAATTTCCGGTTATACCAATAACTGCGGATGTCATAAATGATAAGGAAGTGCTGCCACTACACACAACGTTAACGCACATATCAAGTATACAAATTAGTTAGATACACACACATCGAATAAAAAAAATCTACGCGCTAACTAATGAAAGGGAAATGAATCAGTTATTAAAATGCCTATAGCTATGTCGCTATACAGCTCTACATTTAATAACTGTTCACATTTATGTAACCCCGCATGTAGTTGCGCAACTAATACCCACATTACGATACTTTTTAGTCACGTTAATTGATAAAATCGAGGTCACCCAATTAATATGAAGTTAATTTTGTTATTAATAATTAAGACGTTACACAATCTACACCGTTACAGGTTTCTGCTTTACCTTACGTGACTTGTTGTCTTTCTTTTTCCGGTTCAAAAACCCTCTTCTGTCTACTCTAATCAGCCTGCCTAAACGGCCTTTGTCCTAAACCACAAAGAAACAAAAAAAAATGAATAAAAGTCTTTAAGAAAATAATAAGACATCTTAAAATTTTTAATTTCCCGCGTCGAATGTCTATAAATATGACAGGAAGAATAACAAAAGGGTTAACGACTGTAACTGTATTGTTAATTGTAGCGTTATGTGGATATAAAATGACTTTAAAGATGTTAAGACCTCAACTGTTTCACAATTTACGGGCCATAAATTGTAAAACAGTTCTAGTCGAAAAACAATGGCAACAGTCGCTAAATGTCATAAGCCTCCAAGTTATTATGGCTTAAGCACAGATTTACTTATTAAAAACAATAATAATAATTATCATTAAAAGGTAATTTAATCGTTCGTTTGCTTTGTTCCTCGACAAGTTTGTTGTATATTTTTTTGTACGTCAGTATTTACAACTGATAATAATAAAAAAAAATATGAGTACCGAAAAATCGTTTTTATACACACTTGAAGTGTCCATTGCATGAAAAACCTGACCTACTAACATACTTATACTTAAACATCTAATTATTTAAGTATATACTTGATAGTGTTAATAATATCCTTGATATTACAATTTTTTTTACAATAGCAACGCTACGAAAATTAGAAAGTTGCTTTTTTCGGTTGCTATTGTAATTTAGTGTCAATTGACCGAAACAATTCTTCCTGGGGAAAAAAGGCAAGCATGAATACATACTTGCACTTTTTTCCACGACTAACTTTCTTGCAAATATGGATTTTCTCTTTGAATGTTCCGCTAATTTGCTGAGAAAGTTATTAGAGCCCAGTTTAACAAACTTCAAAGTATTTATGGGAGATTTCTTGTTATGTCTACATCAACCACCTGTTCTCCTTTGTCCGTAAAAAAAATAGATTAATCTATAAGTAAAGAAGTCAGGAAAAACACTTTAAAATGTGAAAACTGACTCACTATTGAACAATGATCACGTTGTTTAGAATACCACCTCATAAATATTTATTTAAATATGGGTGTAAAATGTAATTTCACATGCATATGAGCAGAAAAACCTTGTACAATCCCCCATAATTAATCAATTTCCGCTAATTGCGGAAAGCAAAAAAAAACATAACCAAACATCGTGTCAAATTTGACGTTTACCGTTTGACGTTAACCTAACCTCCGATTGTACAAATTGAAAGAGGTTAAGCGGTGTCAATAGGATACAATTAATTGAAAGATATCTTTATTAATTACCCGCTGTCCCACGCGCGGTGTGCAATTTGTCCCAGGGATTTCACAACTTGAATCACAAAGAATAAAAACATCCGATACCCATCTTGAACTTACAAATACAGATGTGAATGCAGTCACTTACCCAACTATTATCTTTGAACACCGACATGTTTACTTTTACATCTGAAAACGGGGCACAACAATAACAAAAAGGAACACAATCAAACTGTTTAATCTTCTACCGGTCCGCTTTTTATCACTTTCACAATTGTTTTTTACGGGATATCTTAAAATTAAAACAATCGACGATCGCTTCCGCAGAGGGCGCGAAATTTAAACCGTAACATATCGAATTACGTCTTAAGCCTGTTTGCTCGCGTATTCTGTGCTTTTTGGTACCGTTCGTCGTAAAACCAACAATTGACTGAATGAAACACCTTCATACAACTTCGCGGTTACCTGTGGTACGGACCGTAGCACTTTCTAATTGGTGCTCAAAGCCACGTGACCGAATTTGCGATTGGTTGTCAGTTTAAATAAACAAATTATGAAACAACAGATAAAAGCGACCGATTTGAATTCGGTTCGCTATAACGGTTATAACGTATTCGGATTGTGAAGTTTGAACTCGGATATGTTTTGTTTAGGAACGGAAAACGATACCGTACTGTTTTTGTAATCAAATTATTAAAGAAAAAGTTTTATATAACGGTATTATTGACATCTAAATAGAAAATGTTGGTTTTGTTTGATCATATCGTGTGTTTGTTATTTACGATAAGGTAGATAAGAAGTAACTAAGCCCGAGTATTTATTGATTAATTATATACAATAACGTTTGGGGTGGTTATGCAACCGAAATTGCAGCAAAAATTGTGCTCCAATGTTAAGTGGTGACATCTATTATTTAATAACTGAATTTAATGTATTTTTTGTTGATTTTACCAACTTATTAATTAATTAAGGATATTTTTATAATATTCTTTCGGTAATTTATGTCAAAGAATTTAATTTTGTAGTTTTAAAAAGTGCTTTTTAATTATAATTGATTTAAACCACCTTTAAGGGTGGGTTATGTTATAAAACTGAGTGGCTATGGCATTTTTTCTTACAACAAAACCATTATTTAGAAACGAAATGTCCCCTACATTTTCTACTATTTTTGGCACGTTCTATATCTACGTCAGGATATTGTTCCTTAATAGCATCCATATCAATATTCGGGAATCTTTTAAGCAATCCAATGACGTGATTAAAATCTCTCCTAAAAAAAATTAATTAAAACGTTGCGCAACTTGAAAAGTTAAATTTAAATTACGTTCTCTTCTTTCGTTTCTCCAAAAACAGCTTTTCCCTGTACTTCAACAAAAAACCTTCCACATCTTTCGAATTACACCTAAAAACGTGCTTCTTACGCCATTTGACGTTCATGAACTTTGGGATAGGATACTCGCACTTTTTATAATAATAATTTAACCCGAAGGGTCCCGTTGTGTATTCGCCGGGTCTCTCGCCAGTTTCGCCCGTTTCCAGTAAATGGTACGCCTTGTTTCGTTCGCGCACCACCGTTTCTAGGTTTTCCATAGAAATCTCTACTTTATCTATTCGTTCGGGGCTCGGAAATAGTTTCACCGCACGCTTACATTCTTCTTCCATAGTTAGCAACATGTTACGTTCCTTCAACAATACGTACCTAGAAAAAATACATACATTTTCCAATTCGGAACTTGTGAGGTTAAGTTAGCGACTACCATAATTTATGTAAATCGGTGTTAGATTTCAGCCGTAGCTCTTCCACCTTCCAAGACCGACCCGATTTCACCTCGTCAGTACCCCAATTCTTCTTATTGTCGAAAAATTCAGATAAATCACATAATTTGTGTGTCGTAGCTATAAATCTGAAGAGGTTATATTTGAAAGTTGTAACTAAAAGTGTGCTATTGAATACAATACCTGCATAAATTTGCATTGCCGTGTGTTATTGGTGTTGGGGAAGTATTTTTAATTGATTTTAGAAGGTTTGGTAAGTGTTTTAATGTTCGGAATAGTGCCATTTTTTTAAGGTTATGTGTGGTTTTATCGTTACTGGTATTTTCTATAGGTGGCGCTAATTTTGTAAATAATGTTTGAAACGTTTGGAAATTTACTTCGTTAGCAGCAACTTGAAATGAAATTCGATAAAGGGATAAGTAAACATAAATATGAATGTGCATGAAATTAATTATGAGCTAAATTGTAGATATCATAATGACGATAAAGTAGAACTCTGAGTACTGTGCTGTCAAATTGGATTACAGGAAGCTCTATTCTGAAACCCAATTTGACACTGTGCTGTCAAATTGGGTATTTGACAGTGGATATTTGACAGCACAGCGTTAAAGAAGTATGAACACTATCACGTAAGTCTAATTATTCATTTAAATTAATAACATCGAGCTTAAAACAATTAGTTTTATAATAAAATCATCCGAAAATGTTCCAATTACAGTTTCCTATATCCCAATTTGAAACCCAACTTAAAATTCAGTATTTAACATTTAACAATTAAAACCACTCTTCTATAGATACTCAATAAGTTATTTATTAACTAAAAATTAACAATTAATCATCTCTACATTATTGTTTAAAAGCCGTAAGTGCTCAGTCACAAAATCAATAGAAAAGTAACGCTTTGAAAGTAAAAATTGTGTCCAAAATATTGGCCGTTTCACTAACGTATAACATCTACTGATGACGGTACATAAACGCAGAAACGGTATGGAGTATACCGTTGGTAGCTATTCTATCACAATCTTTGATAACTTGGGAGTTACCGCTTTGGAACGGATCGGCAAACGTGGACCATCTGTTGAAAATTTGATCTCCATAACTTAACTCTTGACAACATACAGGACCTAAAAAAATGGTGTTATCAATTGTAAGTTATATGTTTTATAGAAAATCCAATCTTACGTCTTATCACATGTCTTCTTAACACAGCATCTGCCATAGTTTTGTTTTCCTTCAAAGAATCCAAATCATACTTGTACTTTCCAAAAGCGTAATTGGTCACTGCTAAAACCGTTAAGCTTTCGTTAGATCTGCTTAAAACCTGTTCTAATTCGGTGCCGCTCAACAGAGTTCTAAAGGTGCTCAATCTGGAATCGTTTTCGATCATTTCTAGTAAGTTTTTGGTTGGAGGAATCAGCACTCTGTCGACTTCATGGACGACTGCCCCGCAAGCTCTTTCTTCGGAACGTGTGAGGGACGCGCATTGTACCATGGGCGGAGGCGAAAGGGTTTTCAAAAAGATGTTACTAAACTATAAAATAACTATTTTTTTACAAAACTCCATTGTTTAAATTCGGTTGTTTGAAAAACTGGATACTCACGAAGGGGAAAACTTTGACGCGAAGAGTTTTGCCATCGACATTAGTCGGTATTTTAGACGTCTCAATCATATCCTCCACCTGCATCGCCCCTTTGGCAATGTGGTATAAAACCAGCTCCTTCAGTTTTTCCGGGTCGTTCTGGATGCTCTCCAAGTATTTCTGGGCGTCCGGCTCTTCGAAAGCTTCGTCAAACGGAATGAAATACGTGACGTTCTTTAACGAGTCCACGGTGTCCATTAGGCCAGCACTGGATACGAGATCATGGAATTTCGTTAGGTTTTTCTGAGATAAGACGTCAGTAATTTCCATTGCTAAAAAATTGGTTTGAACATGAGCTAAAAGAATTGATACAAGTAGAATGTTTTTTTCTTTTAAATATGAAAATGCATAAATATGAATTTGCAGAAAGTGTACACAAAACATTTTGGGCAGAAATTAATTGTTTTTTTTATATTTAATCGGAGAGTTTATACCCAATATTGGAGATAAACTGAAACCCCTTTATAAGTTATTGAATAATAATAATTTTAAATGGACTGACAAGTGTGGAAAAGCTTTTAAGAAGATAAAAGAAATTATGATGTGAGGATTATTTGATGTATTCATCCGGACTATAAAATAACATTAGTTTGTGATACTTCAAATGTAGGAATAGGAGCATCCTAACTGCATATTTTACCGGATGGTAGTAAAAACCAATCAGTTTTGCTTCTAGAGTTCTATCCAAGGCGGAAAAATTATTTCATTATTCACAAGAACTAATTTGGAAAAGGCATCAAAGATCAAATAGTTAAAGGCAGTAAATTTTATGCAAAAATATGTATTAATGATGAACAGAATATTGATAGACAATAAGTATATTAAAGAAGGTCATATGGAGAGGAAGAAAGAGGTGACTGAGGAGATGCTGGTAGATAATAAGTTGAGGGTCGAGGCAGAGCAAAGGCAGAGGAATCAGGAGATATACTTGAGAGCGAGGGAGTTGAAAAAATTATGTTTAAAGAAGTGACAGAGCAGATAGAAGAAGTTTTCGAGGGTACTAATAATAAAACTGCATGCACTAAAAGTAATGATAAGGTTATTAAATGTAACGATAAAACTGGTAGAGGATGTGGTTTTAGATAAAAAACGTAGTATTAAGCTGCCCGATAGATTAAACTTGTAGCTAAGAGGGAAAGACTGTAATATGACAACAGGGATAAATCGTGACATTACTATTTTTCTTGTGCATATTGTATGACTGTGTTGTGTTACTGAAAGTTTCTTAAATAAAATAGAGTGTTAGCAAAGGCTGCAGTAAGCAATATCTGCATAATAATCGCTTAGATTCCCTCTAAGTTTACGTCTGTTTGATGCTGTTTGGGAAACTTACCAGTACTTGGAATCAAAACTTTATCCAAAACATGGACCACACCATCCGTAGCTAAAATATCAGTCTGTACGACCTTAGCTTCGCCGTCGATGTAAACATTGTCCTCCGATCTCCTCTCCATATTGATGATTTCAACATCTAAATCGTGCACAGTCGCATTTTCGACGACAGCAGCATTGCACACGGTGTGCGGAGTTATGTGGTGTCTCAGAATCGCTAAATAAATAAAAATTATTCTTATGTAACGACCAAATAAGAAATTTCATACTAGCAGCACATCCTTTCCCGGAGAGAATTCTTTCCCTAATTTTAGGGTCCAACTGCTCGAAAGCTTCGTTGGTTGGCAAAAATATCGTGCACTGTTTACTCTCTTTGAATACTTCTTGTAAATTTGACGTTTCCATGGCCTGCTTGAAAGTGCTGAATCTTGCGTCTTGCGTAATAATTTCCTCGACACTCGACTGTGGATTCGGTATTGGGGCATCTACCAGGTGCACCATGCCGTTCGTAGCGAAAATGTTTGCTTTTGAAACTCTAACGCAGTTTGCCGTCACTAGTTTTCCGTCGGTGGGCGTTGGATAGAAATTAAGTCGAATTGTGCTGTTGTTATTTTCGCTGGAAGAAAATAAAATAAATTTAATGTCGATTCGGTTACATTAAAAGTAAATATGTACCTGTACAAGATGTCTTCGTTTGAATAATCGTTTAAATCTATTATTCCGGGAATAATATGATTGAGTACCATCTCGTTGGCAGACTGAGATGTCTCTCTTTTGTTAATGTCAATTTTATTCTACAAAAAAAGTCAAGGTAAGGCATCAATTCCACAAAGTACATACAAATTTCAAATAAGTTTTGATTTTTTTTCTTATTAAATAAGTCTAATTATGAAAATTTTTCAAAATGTTTTCAAAACGATTAAGTTTAGGCCAGGCAAACGTATTATGTATAAAAGTTGTTGAAAATTGAATGTAGATGAAGAAAAAAATAATAAAATAGACACCCTTGTATTTTCTCAGTGGAAAACTGATCGGTAGGAAAAGGTAGTTTGATAAAAGTATTCTACGCTAAACTATTTTCATTCATTCCTACATTTTCTTGTTTTTTCTAGTCACTTCATATCTTTACCACTAATTAACTCAGTGGTTAACGCAACAATTCAATTGTTTCACTAATAACAAAGTATCAAAGACGCCTTAGGCTATTAATTGAGAAAAACAATTAAATCTTACATAATTTGGCTGCCTATTTAATTAGTTTGTGGTTTTTACTTTTGTGTTGCTAAATGTGTCAATAACAGCTAATTAAAAATATTGTAAACATACAGGCGATCAATTTTTAAAATGCGCATTTTCGCGTCATACTAATGTTCTTCAACTAGTGCAATAATGAATGTCATTATAGTACTAGTGCGATAATTAACGCATATTAAATAAAACACATACCATTTCAGATATTTCATCATTGTAATGTTCCAAAGAGGCATCTTGCGGTAGGAAAACCGTGTAGTTTTCCTTTGATAGTTTTTCGTCAATGCCAACCGTCTTGATCATATTCCTAAAGTTGGTACCATTGTACTTTTCCATTACTTCCAAAAGGGGTTTCAGCTCGTCCTGTTGGATGCACATTTGTTGGTGTCTCGACTTGAAGAAACCGTGACAGCACTTGTACTTGACACTGTGCGTTTTCATTTCCCCATGCACGTTGGTCCTAATTTATAATAACATTTATTAAACTAAAAATAATCTTAATCAAATCGGATTGCACATTTTTTACTTTCACTCATTATACAATTGATCGAAAAAAATCTAGAACGTCTAGAAGACAAATGAACGCTTACCTTGTCGTACATTCATATTTATCTGATGTTTCAACGCAGCTGGAAAATGTCAAAGCCGCCTCGAAATGATTGGCAACAGAGTCGTCGACGTCTTCGACATTCTGGGAGCTTCTAGTTTCATTTTTGTTGTCGCCGAATTGGCGTCGTTCGATGCATACATTTGGGCTAAAAACGAAATTAAAACCAATAGTAGATAGGTATAGATCATTTCAAGATATTAGAAAACAGTCGGTACTTACTGCATTACACTGTCTGCAGTTAGGGCAATAAAGCCATAAATAAATTTCATGTTGACCCTTTATTTATGGCTTTATTTTCTTAACTGCATACAGTGTAATGCAGTAAGTACTTAACGTTTTCTTATATCTTGAAATGGACTATACTGCCAAATTATATGTCAGTTTAGCAGGAGAAGATATGTAAGTCAAACTTACATTTCTTTATATTAAAGAACTAATGTGAACAAGTTAAACTTAAAAACAGCGTTGATTTACATCCATAAATAATCAAGGACGTAGGGACATTTCAAAGCCACCTGAGTCGTAATCTACAAATAGTAAAACTGGTTTTACAAAGCAAAAGCAGCAATATAAAATAGCAAACAACAATTATTGCTTCGAATGATATCGAACAAAGTCGATTCAAAACAAATTATCCGCTCTAAAAATAAACTATTGCAGTGCCAAGCCCAAGACCATAGATGGCGTTAGTGTCCGTGACGAATTACAGAGTAATTTCAGCGAATTGCATGGCGAAGCTGAGCGTGAAGCTCTCGCTGCCTTTCGAACCGTGGTACGATGACCACGATTCGAAAAATTGCAACAACGGTCAAGTTTAATTAGCAGGGTTTAACATCGAGCCGACGGCCGAGAAGTACTTTTATCTCCGCGAGATAAAGAGGAGACGTAAAAAAGCAGTTATCTGCAATAACGACACGGTTTGAGCGGGGAAGGAGCACAAAGGAGCCACGATTGATACGGGCGACCGCTGAAAACAACGTTAAACGCGGAGCTAAGCAAGGTTAACGAACTTTTAGACGACTGCTGAGTCGGTCAAGAGGTAGTTTTAATAACAAAGAGAAAAAATGGAATGTGCAGCGACAAAGAAAAAAAACCGGGTTTGCAAAACTGTAAATTTCGAAGTTTGACCTGGTGTTGCCAACTTGACATTTTAAGTTGCCGGCATTGTATTTGCGAGACTTACCCTTTCCACCAGGGCTGGTGAGGTCTGAAAAAGCTGAATTGTGAATTGAATGGCCAGAACGGTGCGCTGAATAAATCACCACCAGCAGAAAAGCTGAAAAAAAGAATAATATTAGTAAACGGAACGGATTATAATCCACATATTAATCTACATTCAATTTTCAAAACCTTAATTTTTTCCCTTTCCAACGATATAGGAGATATGAAGAAAAATCATAGTCCACACAGATTTTAACCCACATCACACTAGTGATGTAAAATATCTGGGTATTTCTTTCTCTGGGTAAATACCCAGGGTAATTTGGGGTATTTACCCGGGTAAATATCCGAAATGGGGGGTTTTATAAAATGTATTTAAGTACGACTATATAAAATATATTTTTATTATTACTTCAATGTTTTAACATTCCAAACCAACAATATGGTAGTATAAAATCATTCTATATATTTTATGATTACTGAATAAGGATTGCACTGTAGGTGTTTTAATTTTAAAGTAATCTGAATATTATTGCAATTTTTTTCAACATTAATAGCATTCTTAAAAATCTGATGGAAAAATGGGCAAAATCTTTTCCACCTAAAACACAACTTGTTCGTTTCCTTTCCCCTACGAATCTGATTCCTACAATTTTCAAACGAATCTTCATATGAAGAAGAAGGAATGAGCAGGAACAGGAAAAAGGAAAGATGTTGAAGGAAAATGGACGAAACCAGAACAAGAAGACACGAGAATAGGGGAACGAGGAAGACTGGAAGACGGAAGGAAAAAATACCCAACGTAGGAAAAAAGAAAGGTGAGGAAAGAACAAGAAATAAAGGAGATGCGAGAAAGAATAAAAGAAGAAGGTGCAATGTGAAAGAAGAAACGAAGTAGGTGCAAGACGAGAGAAGACGGAAGGAAGAGCCAAAAATCTCAAAAAAAGAAAGAAGCAAGAAATATACAATCCAAACAGTATTAACCAAATACAATGCGAACTAACAAAACGAGCAAGGTTTCGACGAAGCAAGATAAAACGAAGAAGGTAGAAGAAGTTTCGAGAAAAATAAACAAAGGAAAGAAGGAATGTGGGAGAAATGGGGCAGAACGGCAAGGGGTGGGAAGAGAAACGAAGCAACAACGCATCATAATTTAACTATAAGAAATACATATAGGGAACGGTAGCATAAAGTTCGAAACTAAAAGAAATTGGAAAAATAGATTAATATAGGCTAAAGGGAGAATAAATAATGAAATAAGGAAAACGGAATAAGGAGGAAGCAAGAAAGAAGAAGGACGGACGGACAAATGTGCAATACTCAGATTAACAAAGATAGAGAGAACAAAGATAAGAATCCAGAAGAAGGGGGAAGAAATAGTGCATTAAATAATGAGAGAAGGGCGAAAAGACTGACGAACCAAATTCTTTGAAAATGAAACAAGAAACACGAAGACGGAAGCAGAGATAGAAAAGAAAGAAAGAAAAAAGTGGGAATATGAAAGAAAGGATACAGAAAAGAAAAATGGAAAAGGAGAATGGAGAAAGGTAGAGCAAAGTAGCAAAAAGGTTGAAGTCAGATTGATAATAAACCAGAAGAAAATGTGAAACGAAAGAAAGAAGTAGGAAAAAAGGGTAGAGAGCAGAAAAGAAATGGAAGAAGAAAGATGAAGATGAAAGCAGGAATAAAATAGAAGGAGGAAAAGTAGGCATATAAATGCTTTTGGACAAAAATTTGGTTAGATTTACTACTCAGTTCGGGTTGCGTTTGGATCTGATTTGGTTCGAATCGGATGCGTTGGGTTTGAATTTTTTCATCAGTCCGCTCTATATGGATGGATTAAGAGTTGTAGAGGAACTCCTCTACAAGAGTTCCTCTACAACTCTTGAGGAACCCATTTATATAGAGCTGATGAATTAAAAATGCAAATCTCTAATTTCTTAAATTTCTCTATCTATTTCTCTATATTATCTAGATAATATTTCGAAAATATAAAATAGCTGTAAAGGGCTATAACTATTTAACTACAAAGTAATCCAGCCTATAAAAAAACATCAACAACAGCAAAAATCAGTGGAAATAAAAATTGAACAATATTATTGACAGATGTGTAGTCTTTTGTTTCAATCATGGATAGTGTGATGTGGGTTAAAATTTGTGTGGAATATGATTTTTCTTTATATCTCCTAAACTATGAACGATAAATACATCGAACCTTATATCGTTGGAAAGAGAAAAAATTAAGTAATTTAATAATGTCAAAATCAACTATGGCTTCCATTTAAAAAAATACAACTGCCTTATCTCGAAACTGGTGCAAGGTAAAACATATTTTTATAATCTATCTTATAGAATGTTTTAATACCTAAGGAAGGGGCCATTAGGCTCGTTGCCAGGTTATAAATACCATTTAACTTTTGGTAACTTTACAAATGAGAAATCTTTCACTAAACTGTCAAATTTGACAAACACTGTTAAATTGACGTTTTGCCCTTAGTTGGCTATGTTTCCAACTGTTTAATGATTATGGAAATGCAACTGCTTCGCGTGAAAAACAACAATAGAATCGTTTTCACACGAAGAATTTTTCACAATCTATCCATACTATTTTCTCTTGGATTTTTATCGTATTTTTATCCGCATTGTCAATTATTCAAGGCATTATCCCCAATTTGGCACGCGTCATAAATAAAAGTCCTGTTGAATTATTCATTGGCACGTTATCGAATCGCCATCGTCCATACAAAGTCAATGTTATGACTTTCGAGTAGAAATTTCAAGTGCAACTCTGAATTATTTACAGCACCATATCAAATTTTATAACCAGCTTTACTGCGTCTTAAGTTTTGCAGGTGTGTAAAACTAAGACAGTTGCGAAATTACGCAACTATCACAAACACGTAGCTATCAAAAACTTCAGTTGGTGAGCGTCTGTAATAGATGGTGTTATTTTTTTTAAAAGGAAATGCGCCTGCAATTAACTTTTCACCTACGGAAACTCATTAGTCATCCCGATTATGGCATGGTATGACGCAGATTCTACGGTTACACGTCGCGTCTAATGTTTATTTGTCCAATTAAGCTTTTTAGACGTTTTCTAGAACTGTTCGACAAAAAAAACAACCTGTTAAACACACACTTTGATCGTCATACGGGCAACTGGGTGCGATGTCAATAACATCAGCAAACAGGGCCACCTTTCTAAATTTCGAAAAGCGCTATAGCAAAAATGTATGTCATCTCGACACGACAGCTTATTGTTCCATTACTGTAGTGGGCTGTGACATTTTTACCTTGACCCTGCGGCGAGGCGGCCGAAGCATTACAAAGAAAGTTGTGTTAACACGTCGTGTGTGAAGAAAATAATTATTTTTTCGAAGTGTGAAGTTGGGAAACTTAATTTCCGCTTCCTTTAGGTACACAATTTATCCATCAGTATTGTGGATGCAGAATGCAAGGTCACGTCTGTGCGCGGTTTTAATTGTGTACAAGTTTTATCAATTGCAATTAATGATTAGCGATTAAAATTTAATTAGGATTAAAAATTAATTAAAGCAAAATGTGGTAATTACAATTTCAAAATTTCACATTTATAACAAGAATTGCTCATCCCAATTATGTTTACACCCATTGTTTTTTTTCTGTTATGAGAAAAATTAGAATTGTAGTTTTGAAATAATACTCAACTGAGTAGTAAGTAGTTCAAAGTTCCCAAGCGAAGAATTGCTTTGTAATCGCATTCAATGCAAGTCCTATCATATTGTATTACTTTAAAACAATGCAACATTTACTTACTCTAAAACCTGTCCATCGATCTGCAAAAGGCACAAAAGAAGCAGAGAACCAAAGAAGACCGTTCTAGAAACCATCTTCCCTACAGTTTAGGCTCACTCACACCAGTGTATACGCTCGTTTTATACTTATTTTTAACACTTTTTCCAGCGGCTAACAGATCGAACTGCTCTCTCGGTTCGAAGTCGTTCTTATATTTATAAACGTGCACCACGTATCTTCCTCGCAAAGCCTGGGACGTGGTGGGGGGCCAGGGCCCCTCTTTGCGGAGGAAGCAAGCTACTGAAACCGTTAACTCCCGCAGATGATGATTGTATACCTGCAGATCTGCTCGGAATGGCCGAGAATTGGGTGTGAAATTTGCAGTTGAGTATCTGTTAAATTTGACGTGTTAATACATATCATGTTTTGTTCTTTTTTTTGGAAGGGGAAAGGAACAATGATTACGTTAGTCATGGTTACAGGATATTTGAATGTTGTTTGGAAAAACGATGTCATTTTTTATATTCATTTGACAGAATTATCTGTCATAATTTTGTAATTCTCATTCTAACAGTGACATCTTTTTACTTTCTCTCATATAAATAGATAATCCCCCTGACCTTTTTGTAAAAAATGTTCAATACTTCCTAAATGGTGCGACTTTAGTTAAATGTATGGTTAATAAAATCGACCATAAATTCGACAAGGAATTAAACAAGGTGTTCTGTTTACAAAACTGAAGTTGCATAACGTGTGGGAGAATATATGAAAATACTTCTAGAAGAAAATAGAACTGATACAATAAAAATTTTACTTCAAACTTTTTTCCCTAAAATGATTAGAAAAATAGGAGAAGTGTTTATCACAGATTGAAACGTCGAAACGTCACTATAATTCCATTTATCTAAACGACAGTGTCAGTTTTACATTTTTGAATAACGTCAATAATAATGCTAACTACCAGAAACGATTTACCTTATTAAATGCTACGGTATTTGGGATAAGTCATATCAGCATACAATAAATGTATTCCATGAGAAATTTCCCAATAGCGCGGTTACAACTCAGGCAATAAAAAAATTAATTATAAAGTTTGATAAAACTGGATCTGTTTGAGGATAAAAAGAAAATAAAGAAAAAATACAACCAAGACGATGCGGCAACGATAATGGCTTTACAATCCGTGGAAGAAAAACCAAGATTATCGTTAAGACGCAGAGGACGACAGCTAAATGTTAGCCATAGCTTATTACAAACGATTTTTAAAGAAAATAAAATTTACCCTTACAAACCTAAATTTAGGCATACCCTCGAAAATCAAGATCTCGCCTTTAGATTAGATTTTGGCTTATGGGTTGGTGAGCATTTAATAGAAAACAGAAATTTTCACAAAAAAATAATGTTTACTGATGAATCAAC